>JAIFZK010000018.1:7540000-7750000 GCA_027481765.1 Tenualosa thibaudeaui | reverse complement strand
CAGAAACACACCCTACACACATATGTGTAGCGTCATAGATACAAAAACTCATTAAAGTATGGTGAAGTAAACTATTTATGTTATAAGAGTTAATGTCAGGCTCTTGAAAGCAATTATACTTTAATGAAATGGGAAAGAATTTTATTTTTGGCTAAAGAAGCTGAAGTTCAAAATAATGGAAATGCTTATGAAGGAATCACAGGCCTTAAATGCTGCCCCTAATCTCTCTGAGAGACACCAGCGTGACACTAAATAGTCCTACTGCCGACAGAGAATGCAAATAGCCTGTTGGTGTCCTATCACTCTCTCATTACATCATGTAGACTTGTCATTTTCTAAACCTCAAATGGCACCAGCCACATGCCTCACAAGTCACCACACTCTGGCCAACACTGCAAAACAAGGACGACCCATTTTTTTTCCATGAGGGTTCAATCTATGTCACTGCACATCTGGTTTTGCTTAACTCACATTTACCTTTATTTTTAGATGGGTCTCTAAGTGGGTTGCTGATCAAATCAACCAGCCCTCCAGCCCCCCCCCCCCAAATCCACCATATTTACCCCTATGGCACGCTAGCCCCCTATGACAAAATCAAGACATGCTAATGACACAGGCCTGTAACGTAATTTAAGGATTATGGGTGAAAAACACATCCTTGCTCACATTTCTCCCCTTTAATCTGGATTAGGGTGGAGACATATGGCAAGCCCTTCCCAGCTCCTTCTAAGAGGCCCGATGAATTATACATATTGTGATCAGGAGTTGTTTCTTGATGCTCGTGCTACATAAATAATGCAGTATAAAGGTTATATCTATATATCCTGACGTGCCTCGGGCATCTGTCATGCTGTTTTGAAAGAAGCAGAAATGTACGAAAGCCCAGTCTATTTCTGATACAATACATTAGCAAAAATAATATAGAGATGCACAAGAGTGTGGCATACACTTGTTTTACACATTAAAACTAAATCCTTAACATGGCTTAGACTCAGTTACCTGACCACAATCTAGACTGTGGTTCAACTAATCAAAAGCTCTATTTCCTGGCCTTTCCTGGCTACACTTGTGTTGTATTGTGCGACACCCCTAAGTAAAGTATAGGTGTGAAATACTATAGAGAGCTGTTTTTCTATCAGACACCAGACTACTCGAGTGCCATTAGGGTGGGTGTGGTGTCTGTGAGAGGGCCTTATCAAGCATGACCTTTGAGAGGGCATTTTGGGAGGGGTAGCCAGGTGGGAGCTCAACAGACTGCCATCTAGCAAAGGTGATATTAATGGTGTACAAACACAGGTAAACACACACACACACACACACAGAAACTATGAACACAATGATTCAGTTGTTGTTCCTACATTAGCCTTCATCTACCTGACATATCTCCCTTGTTATGCACTTAATCTGACCTGGCTTTTGCAGAATTGCAGATAAAAGTCAAACAGAAGTGTTTACACAAGTGTGGCTGAAGCAGAATGTAAATGTGACCCATATGTGTGACTGTGCGTGTGTGTGTGTGTGTGTAACATCCTCTTGGCTTAAGCACATCTTTATACATTTGTTGTTTGGCTGTGAATTGGCAGTGAGAGCCAGCTAAAGTAACCCAGGTCCTTTTGTTTGGGCAGGAGCCGCGGGGCTCAGGTGAAGTAGAGGGGTTAAAGTAACTGGAGATGTTCGACTGTTGTGGCTTAATCTAATATAAACTGGTCAAACAGGGCTACATTCAAGTAGAACATGTATGTGGTATTTGACAAAGTGAAGCGAATGGTGAAAGCAAATTTGTGGTAGCTAGGCCTTCATAGACTTATTTCTCTATGACAAAAAAAAGCTTTATATAAATTTAAAATGCTTGGATAAAATAAAAAATACTCTTCTATATTGTTATCACGAATATATGACTATGGCAATATATGACTAGGGGAATTCTGCGCAAAACTGTCCATATGTGAATGATGATAACATAAAATTTGAGCATTCACTCTTCTTGGTTGTAGAGCAAATTTTATGAAACTTTTCACATAATCATTCACATCATAATACAAATACCATAGCATTTTGTTGCCGTTATGGACGTGACAGTTTTGCGTGGAATTGCCCATATATATATGTGTAAGTACGTATATATGTATATAAGTACGTATATATGTATGTATTCATATGGATTTATATGGATAACCTCTCACTTTTTCCCTCGTTCTCTCATCCCCCTCCTTTCCCAGGCTGTTGTAACACACTGACCACAATGACCTCCCCTATTATTACAAGCTTTCAAATGTTCTGCTGCATTCACCGGTCCCTTCATCTTTGCCACTTCAAAGCCACTTGCCCTGCAGCTCAGGCAGGGGCTACGGCGCACAATAAATCATTTTGCGGGGGCCAAATCGCCTTACTGTCCCTCCTCTCGCTTTTATCATGGGCCCTCTGCTGCCTGCTGCTTTCTGCTGCAATTAATGCTAAAAAACACAAGATGGTTACCATCTCATTTTCTCCAACATGCCCCCACTGAATTAATTACGTAAAATGTATCACACGGTCTTACGAAACCTAGGAGGGTGTCTCTTTCTTTACGACATATAATTCAACCTGACTGGTATTATCTGCAATAAGGACATCTAATCTTGACAGATAAGCAAGCCCAGACATTTAATCCACCTTTGGTGGAGGAGAACAATGACTCTGCCCTTAATGTGATTCACCAGGTCCCCCCCCCCTTCTGACTCATGGTGCGTATTTCAAAGATCCAGGTAGATCTGGACGACCCACAGATTGGCCTCCTCAAACAATTAATGTGACACAGACAGATGGGTGTGTGCCCTGATGAATTGTGTACGCTGTGAAAAGCTTCCAAGTGTAAAAATAGTATTAAAAAAAAAAAGCCTACAGGTTCCATAGTATGTATTCTCAATGACTAAATGACCCGTGTGGAATCGGGGGCAATGAAACATGGGAAAAATGGAAGCCTGTTGAATAGGGGGATGAAGTGGGAGGGGGATGCAGGTAGCAACAGCACAAAACATGCACAAACAAAAAGACCAAGTATTGTATAGTTTATCACAGTGGTTGCGCAACAAGAACGGTTTTAACTTTCAGTCTAATCTAGAACAATCAACTACAAAGTTTGGCTACGATTGTTTGCTACCAATAAAATTGTTGCAGATCAAGGATAATCAAGGGTTGATCAGGGTCTGGCACATGAAAATCATATGCAAAAGTAAAACCTGGGCTTTGAATGTTTAGGTCATTACATTTGAGTAGCTCTACATTGACAAGCATAAGTGTCCAAAGGGTGAGTTTCAGTAGTTTTCAATATAAGTTTCCGCTTTAGTGTTTTAATGTAAAGCATGTTGATTCAATAATATTGAGCTAAAACCATAGCACATGAAATATGTAAGTGTATTTACTCTTTTGATCCCACAAGGGACATTTGGTCTCTGCATTTATCTAAATCATGATAAAATATCAGTGTGCAAAATATGTATGTGCACAGTGAACACACTTGTCCATGTGTAATGTTTCATGACACTACACAAACAAATATAACAGACCAATGTGGAAAATATCTGGTCAACATAAACTGACAGGCACTTGAGTGAAGCCCAAAATTTTCAGTTAAAAAAAGATGTAACTCTTACCCATATACACACACACACACACACACATACACACACACACACACATACACACACGCGCACATACACACATGCGCACACACACAAGTACAAAGCAAATTTGAAGCTGCCTCTGTACACTATAATGACACCATTGATTTATTGATCACCTCTCCTCCCCCTTTTCTCTGCTGTTGATCATTAATTTATGGAAAAATAGGAACAGCATAGCCTTGGAAATGAAGAGAGATTTATTGGCAGGGAGATGATGCCAAGGGGCTGGGGGTTTGGATGAGGCAGGGGGGTGGCTACCTCGGCCTAACAGTGGAGTGTACGTTTGGAGGTAAGGGTACTGTCCTCTGTAGTGATAATGATGTGCGTACGACTCAAGGTCCTTATGGGAAATGAATTGAGAGGATGGTGGTGGTAGTGGTAGTGGCCGGGGGAAGGGGGGGGGGGGGGGTAAGAGGGGGGGTGGCTGTCGGCAGTAGTGGTGGTGGTGGGATTGATCTCTAACACAGGTGCAGAGGGAAGAGTATGCCGATGTGCTGGCCTTCACCTCAGGTACTGGCTATAGGTGGGGAATCTGATTTATATGCATCATGAGTGCATCTTTCCCCTCAGCCCTAGGGCTCAGACATCTGTCATCAAGAGTTTGGTGAATCCAGCAAGATTTAAAAATATATATCGATCTATTTCTTTTCCCCAAGCCTTGAGAAGCACCTTGAGGGGGAAAAATCCCATTTACAGTGGAAACCTTCCCAAAATAGTGCAGCAAAGTATAAAAAACAATAACACATATGGACAGACACCAAGTATGTGTACCAGATAATGTTCTGATTAAGCCATACTTTAGTAGGATATGAGATTAAAGAATTACAGGAGAAAAGCAATGCACAGGGTCTCTGTGCATTCTGTGTGGCTGACGAGGTTAGTAAACCTTAAGATTAATTTGTGCCACAAATCATTAATCTGACCCAATCATCTTTCAACTGCCTGTTGAATATTTCATCTGGAGTATTGTCATGTCCCCTCTCTGTGGAGGAACTATTAGAGTCCCACTTCACTATGAGCAGGAAAAGGGTGGAATGTGTGTCATCAGGGGCTAAGAATTTAACCCCCGAGCAATGAATGAGCAAAACACCAATCCCCTCGCACCAGCAGATGATCATAAAAGCTGTTTTGCAACATCTGGCAAAAAGCAGGAATTTCATGGATTTGAAACTGGACTACTTTCATTAATCTTTGTTTGCCATCCAAATGCAAACATCATACTATACAAGTATACTTAAAGTTAGGGTTTCTGAACAGAGCACCTAACAATTGTACACTTCTGGTCACAAAGTGCACAATTATTTATATATATTAAAATGCATACACATGTGTGCCAAGTGCATATATTCAAGTGCAAACACATGTGTGCCTTGAGATTAGTGTTAAACAACAGTTTAGTGAGCAAAACAGCACAATACAGTTTCCCACCACTATCCCATAATTAAGCTTTTCCTTGTGTGTGTGTGAGTGTGTGTGTGGTGACCAGCATCCCCCTCCACTGCCCAACTGTAATTGTGCGATGTTTATCCTTGGAGCCCAAGGCCATGTCTCTAATTATCCCCACATGAAAACGGGAATGTCCAGCACTGTCATTAAAAATAGAGCTAATGCCCTCCAAGCCCACCAAGCAAAAAACAGGTGTGATCATTAGGTCCAAAGCCTCTCTCTCTCGTCCATTGCACCATTGAGCTGGAGGGCCCAATTAATACACCTGCAGTTACAAAGGATTTGTCTTATAAATCCCTTTCAATTAGGAAACAATCCATACCGATAAATATTTACTCTCAACATACTCTTGTGAGATATTTCACCTAGGAAGACAGGCAATTCCTCTATAATGGCCCTGGGTGAAGATTACAGCTATGCTGCTAGTCTGGTTGTGTGGGCCTGTATGGACACACACACGTGCACATGCACATGAAAGCTTACCAAAGTGCACCAATGTTTAATGCACAAACATGGCATGGCGGACAAACTACCAGTGTGGGGGGCCACAAGGGGTGGGAAACAGTGCAACTGCAGCCTCAGCGCGAAACGCTCAATGGGGGGAGAGTGGAGAGGAGCGCGGGCAACAATGCAGCCGATCGGCCCACCGCCGGGTGGAAGCTGCTCCATATTTCTGTTTTGCTGACGTGAGGAGGTCACGTTTAATTCATCACTGATGACCCCTACGGCCGCTAGCTCCCCCGGCCCAGGCATAAACGTGGATTATGTCTGTGGACCCTCCCTTCCGCTCTCTCCTGCTCTATCTATTTCTTTCTTCTATCTCTTATTTCATCTCTTTCCATCTATCGCTCTCTATTCTTTGGGCCTGCTGTCAAACAAGTGTGGTAATTGACATTCTCAGTTGCAATAATCAGCATATAGTTGCTAACTCTTCCTGAGCTCCATGACCAAAACTTTGATGTTGGTTTAAATCAAACCCTATATCCAAACAATGGAGTAAACGTTTGCGAGTGAGTTTAGGACAACAATCTCTCCGTGCCAAAACAAGTAGGTATATAAAGAGCCAAGATGAAAGGAGAAAAAAAAGAATTGATGGCCTCTAGAAGCGACAAACAATCAGTGTAATTAGGGTCATTGAGGACACCATAAAACAACACAGACAGTAGCCCTTAGATACAGAGGACAAAAATGCACAATTACCAGTAGCACTGCTGGACTGAGAAAAAAAGCGGAACTTTAATGCTTAAAGCTTACAGTAATAGATGGCCCTAAGATAACCCTGTTTTTTAAGTGGACATAAATAAAGAGGATATTGATTAATATTTGCCCTCAAAGAATGCTTGTGCTGGAGCCCATGGATTTAGGCAGTCACAATGGGATGAAAATCTGTTTCATTTGGAACAAGCTGTGGGCTGTGAGCCCTCTCCCCCTCTCCTCCTGCTGATTCAGATGGCTAACTTTAATAACCGTGGAGAATGTTCTAGCCTGGCTTTGTGTTAATCAGTGTCTGGAAATTAACCATTAAACATTTGATATTAAAATGCTGGTTCACGCTGTTCTGTTGTTAAGAATGCAGTTTGTGTTTAATGTTCCCTAATCATGCTGTTTTTCCTTTCCGGTACCCCACCACCACCAGCTCCTGAGGGGGGATTAATGATTTTGGAACCAAGAGAGAAGTTAAAGCCAAATGCAAGACATGTGACTACTTGAGGAAAATCTTAAATTAAACTTAATGACCTTGCACCAGCATACAAGAAGGAGTAGGGCAATTGACCACCATGGTTATCTAACAGGCTATTTAAATCAAAACACATGATTTGAAAGTTTTAGGACACTTATATTCCTTGCCTACAAGTAGTCTCAAACCTGAAACGTTTCTAAAAAGCAAACATCAACTTAAACATGCACTATCACACTATATGTGGGTGTGTGCTGACTATCTAACAACTTTGTTATCTTAGGTCAGCAATTTCGATTAGCCTTCATTTGCCTGTAACGATGTTATTATTAACTGTAAAAACCACAGTTGGTAGTCTCTAGATAAATGGCCACTCGGTGGAACCACAACAGTTTTTAATGATGTGGGAGGTAAATGCAAAATGCAAACTGCAAAATGAAGAAGTAGACCTTAAAATGCCAATGCAGTGCTTCTGGACCCAACTTATGCTTATTCTGATAAAGCTGTGGCAGTTGTATAGAAATTGGCTTTTGTTTGTGGGTGTTAATGTCTTCAGATATGTCAGAAATGTTTACTTTTCTTAGAATTTTATACTGTTATCTGCACATTTCCCACACCTCAACAACGTTTGACAAATCTGTTAATGAATGACTGGGGCAGCAAAAAACAGCACACATAAAAAGTTCACAGACTATGGAAAAAGGAAATCTAACTAAACATGGCATCTTTGGATTTTTTCCCCACTAAAATCAAAAAAGCTGACTGCTGCAAAGGTTCAGTCCTTTTTAAAGCTTAGCTACCACATTTAAAACAATCAGGAGCTTAATTTGGGCCAACACTTACCTACTGTGAGTTAAGCTTGTTAGGAGACAACAGTCTCTTTACCAGCCGTCAGCCTGGATCCAGGGAACTGTCTTAACAGCACTATGATCAACAGGCGCTATCTTAGTTCCCATTACAGCCTAATGCTACAGTCAATCTGACCTTTAATTCAGGTAACAAAGCTAAAAAAGTAACACGAAAAGTAACAGGTGGTTCTCTCACATTTAATTCTGATCAAATTGCCTTGGGAATTGCCTGGATGACTGGAACTGTCTCCTGTACTTCAGAGTAGTCAAAACACTATGTCCATAGTACATGTACAACGAGTGGTGTACACTACACTTGTTAGTGCCAGATTATGTCTCAGTGTGTGTGTCAGATGGATGTTGCCACTTATCCGACACGACCAGTGGGGTGAAAAATTATCGTCTTGCCATTAACCCTTCGACCCCACAACAGGCGCAAACCTCAAGGGGATGCAAATTTAGAAGAAAATGACAATGACCTGTCCCCACATAGCAGCAGCAGATCGAGGCTGGAGCAGCTCTGGGTCAAATATGGGCCAGATCTGGTCCAGAGCTATCCTTTATCTGGGTCAACATTGGAAAACCATGTAATCTCCACCCACCCCTATTCCAGTCAATCCACACCAGTAAGCATACTCTACGTGGACCACAATCACTATAATGTCCCACTAGAAGCACTGGCCGAGCTTGGTTAAGCTAATTTTCATAAGCACAAGGCATTTTCATGTTTGCGTGCTGCGATGCTGACTAGTAAAATGCAAGATCTCAGCCTAGGAAAATAATACCATGTAACAAATAGATTTGCATGAAATACATATAAGCAAATCTCAAAACCCAGAGGGTCAAAACAAATATGGGGGAGTCTTTACTGACAACCACTACTAATACAAAAAATAAAGTAAGATATTAACATATACAAAAATGTTTCCTGACTTCGTTGCCATCTTAAATACTGAGTGCACTAACCCTTATAATGGTTTCATTAAAATTTCACTCAGGGGGGAGACTGGAGCCTGGTGTCACTGGAGTTATTCATTGCCATTTCAACTCTGTGACACCAGTGCTGATTATCCCACATCAAAGCCTTTGGCTGCAGTACATATTTGTCTTTGGGGTCAGCGCAACATGGGCACCCACTTCAACTAAAAGACCCACGTCTGGAGAAAGGGGCTGTCGGCTGCCTGTTTACTGACATTCTCCAAAGTTTCCTTTCTTTCTTTTTGTTTTGATGTATCTCTATAAAACTGTACTGTTGTTGCCTGGATTGTTTTGTCTTCTCACACACTCAAGTTTGTGTAATATTTAACTCTTCTGTCCCAAATGGGTGGTTTAATACACAGTGACTTAGGTGGGGTGTGTGTGTGTGTGGGGGGGGGGGGGATTTGAATGATTAATATAGAGGTCATTCAATTCAGCATCCACTGCCACGCATTTATGTGAAGTGTGCGTTGACCTTTGTGATTTACACAACGTCACCTCGACTTCAATGAAAACATTAACCTAAACCTTGGCGATAAAAAGCTTTTAGGGTTAAGGGAGAGCAGATTCAGTGGCTGGACCAAGCCGGCACTGGTCAGATTCAGGGTGGATAGGTCAGACGCACGCAGACATCTGGTCCCCTCGGCTGACAGCACAATTAAATCATCCTGCTTTGCAAATGAGGGCTTTGAATAACAAATGCATGTGGGCTTCACTTATTTGCTACTTAATGACAAATGAAAGGAAATGAAGACTCCGATGAGCGGGGGGATGGGGCTGGGGTGGAGGTGCAGAAACAACAGCGGCAGAAACACATAGCTAGTCACATAGAATAGCTCTGCATTGGTTGGTCATGTTTTCTCTGGAACGCTCTGGAACAAGGAACGCTCTCACCCACTATGACAAGCTATCACATGATTTAACGGAGTCAAATTGAATTTAGTTACATTTAGCTTTAGATTTAATATATACATTATGAAGATTGAGAAGGTTAACTTTGGTACGAACCACTGAGAAAGGGGCGAGGATTTAACTGAGATATATTTCAGTCTATAATAACTTTAGCCAAAATTATCATACTTCAAGCTGACACTTTTCTGATGTGAAACTCTAGTCCTTACTACAACACAGTCTTTGCATTAGCATCACATATATGTACTTTCTGTCCAGAATCTGGACATTTTTACAAGGTCATAAAGTTTATAGGTGTTATACAACAGCCATACATATTATAAAACATACCATCAGTATGACATTTTGTTCTATAGGGAGCCTAGCATTGTTACAAGATAAGACTGGTTCCATTCGCTTACACTGGTTAATTCTTAGCCTGGTACTTGAAAGTTGAATATCAAAGCACATTTTGAACGGGCTGCTGCTTTTGAAATGATACAGTCTGATTTTCATGTAATAGATAAGCTTGCAGATAAGGCAGTGGAAAAAAATTGAGCACATGATAGAAGACTGGACTGGATTGACTGGATTGTTTGTCAGGAAAGGGAGGGAAGTTGAGCATGTGTTCAGTGGGTGTACATTATTATCAAAGCTGTGTGTGAGAGACCTCAGACTGTGATAGTCAGCTTGGTGCGTTCCCAGCAGCCAGCAGTAGGAGCCATTATCTTGATGGAAAAAACCCTAGAAGTAGGTGTGCACAAACAGTCCAGATTGGGGCCAGGTGTACAAAACAAAGTATATTATGAAGCTTAAACTACAATGGGCAGACTTTGCTAAACCTTTTTTCAGCACCTATTACAGCATAGTAGTTGTGAAATTCTCATTAATTCTTGAAGGGAATGATGTTTACTTGTTAAACACAACAAGAGAACATAGCATATGCAGAGCTGTACAAGACAAATGGGGCAGACCTAGTGACACCTGACATAGCTAAAGCAATCTGCAGGAGACGAACGTGTTCCCATTTCTTCATCTGTGAAGTGATTTCCCACCACGTCCACTTATCCACAGCTGGTTTGGTTTATCGATATATCTGTCAGGCAGGCTGCCTAGAGAACCCCATCGCTGCGTTGACACAATGGAGCATAATTCTCCTCAAACACTGTCAGTGTTCCATGCAGCTCTAGGTGAAGTACATAATCTTTCCATTGAGTGAAATATGTTTATAACATTCCTCTTGTGAGTGATTTTCAGCACCATATAAGGTATTGATTCGACAATATTCACAATAATCATTCTGTTCAGTTTTTCCAATGATGCATTAATTTATCTTAAAATACTTTTAATGTACCTAAAAAACGGCATATGATAATGTCGTATTTGAGACACTGTCGCTCGTGCTCTTAAACTGTTTACCATTTGTGTTTATACAGGAATGGCTGGACATACAAATCCCTTATCTGGGGCCTGATAATGTCTTCTGCTGCTGTGCAGGAGATGGAAACCAGTCGATATCCTTCTGTCAGCACCGGAATGCGAGCGAGTGTAATTTACTCTTGGGCTGGGACCCCTGCGCGCACGCAAACCCGGCATTTCAGTGAAGTGCCACTGGGAATTCTTCAGAGTTTGTCTGTAGTGCCCCTGTAGTTCCGCTACAGCTGATTATTATCCGAGGTTCTCTATCCTGAAGCGTAACTGTTCTTTTTGCTATTGTAGTGGGTCGTTCCTCCAGTTAACAGAATTTTAACGTCAAATGTCAAAAAAATGCTTCTTTTTGAGAAAAAAACAAACACAAAAGCTTCATCCTTATGATTTTAGCAGTGCACTCCAGGGGGGAGGGGTGAAATGTGGCGCAGGCTGTGCATAATGCTAACACAGGGGGCTTTAGCAGGGTTGATCTGGAGACTGTCATGTCAATGAGCAATCCCAGCTGTGGCAGAAATGGATGAATATTTGTGTGACTGCGCCTCTCTCTCGAGAGGAATTAAGTAGGGTCCGACAGAGGAGATAAAATGTGGGGCATACTCGGGAAGTTCTCCTCAAGGTCTGAGAGTGGTTTACCTTGCGCGCACACACACACACACTCACACAGAGAGAGAGAGAGAGAGAGAGAAGAGAACGGCAGACTTTTCAACATTCTCGTCAAGTTCCAGAGGCAAAGGGAAAATAAGTTGCACTCGCCTTCCGCCACCCTCCCCCTGTTCACCTTCAAACAATGGGTGTCAACCTCATCCTACTCCTTTAAAGACACCAATGAAAGAGGCAAGAGGGAAGGAGAGAGAGAGAGAGAGAGAGAGAGAGAGAGAGAAAAAAAGAGAGAGAGACAGAGAACGAGAGAGAGAGAGTATTCTATTTCTCAAGTGCCTGATTACCACTGAGGTGATTAAAAGAGGAGCCACAGGCCTCAACAGACTGTCAGGCAGAATGGGTGGGGGTATTGGTGTAAGTGGAGGAGGGGTGCACTGGACGCAGCTTAATCAGACAAATGGAGGCCACAAATGGAGCTCCCGGGATGAGATGCAGAGGTCATAATGGCCCGCTATAAAGTTGGAGTGGAGATGTTTGGCTGCACAACCACAGGTTGTGTCTCTCCAACCCCCCACCCCCAGCCCCGAGGGCCACACCCAGTGAGTGAGATGGGGCGAGACGTGAATGGCTCACTCCAGAGGAGGTACAGGCCTGCCTTGCATGCCTGGCTGCCACTGAATGAAGACCAATGAAGACTTCCACAAATGATAATGGAGGTGTCTGGATCACTATTTTCTGCTGTGTGTGTGTATGTGTGTGTGGGTGGGTGAGGGGTGGGGGCAAGTAGACAGAATAAGAAGGGGTGTGACATGGGAAATTCCAGTCAAAGAAAAAACTGAGTTACCTGAGTTCCCATATTGAGGTGTTCAACTTTGAGGTGTTTAAATTAGACTGCTACTATGGGTCTGATACATCATAAGTCAGGAATCTGAATACGTTAGACAACAAGTGTGTCACACACACTTTCTGTCTGCTGTTTGACCATGCCTTTGCACTGGCTCATCTGTGATTTTGTTTGCACAATCTCATAGCATGCAAGTCAACATTTTCTTTCACAACTACTGTTACTACTGCTACTGCCTGTGTCATCAAGCTCTAAATATAAAATAAGGACTTGTTATTTTAGACAACCGTGTTCCATGATAGTCATGGAGTGTCATGGTACACTGGTTTATAATAATAGATTTTGTGGCAAATACAATGCCTGCGTGTGTGTGTATGTGCGTGTGTGTGTGTGCGTGTGTGTGTGTGTGTGTGTGTGTGTGTGTGTGTGTATGTCTACATAAGTGTGTGTGTTCAAACCATTTCTCAGACCACTCTGATCCGCTCTGGTTCTCCTGGCTGCCTGTTTGAACATGTCCTCACTGCGCCTTATTAGAGAACAATAAATGACTTAAATTCAAGAGAGGACACCCCTCACCCCACAGCAACTGAAGATGGAAGCCAGATAATTACGGGCCTTGGCTCTTTGATGCAGCATTGCACAGAAAAAAAAGAGAAAAAAAATCAGTTACTGGCCCATTTATTGACAACAGAAAAAAATAGTTTGTGTGGGAACAGTCTGCTATAAAGCTGAGATAAGGAAGATACTAAATGGCTATAAAGACCATTTGAAAATCAAGATCAAACTGTCCCCCCTCGTTTTGAAGGGATTTAATCATGGGCTTCATTAAACATAAGAATTGCTTTTAAATGCCCACAGGCACCTGCAGCAAAGATCCTGTGAGGGACAGGCAAAGGTGCCTTGGGAATGTTGCATGCAAATACAGAGATGAGAAGGCTAATCTAGCCAAGGAAAATCTGTTTGTTTTGGGTGTAATTATTGGCTTAAAAGCCAATTGCCGTAGAGACCACCGACTATCTAGGTTTAGGCCTCTAATGACACGGATGCAGACTCTGAGCTTTCTATGATGTAATTCTCCATGCATTTTTAATCTCGGAGATGAATAATTCAGACGATGAGGAGAAGATATAGTATATCACAACACAGTAATAATGAGAGTGGCTTCAATGGAACCCAATGGATCCCACTGCCAGTGTGGTGAGAGATGTTGAGCTGCTGCATCATCCTCCCTCACACAGTCAGCCTACTTATTTCAATCCGTGGGACAAGCCGGAATATCAACAAAAGTTGAGTACTCCTAAACATTAGATTATGAAGGAAACTGTAGTGGAAATTCAAGCTTAATAGAAGGTCTCTGAAACAGAATTACAATATAACCCCACTACACACACACACGCACACATACACACAATTTCCTTTACATGTCTCCGGAGAGACCTCTGAGGCGGTTCTGCTGGGGGCCCTAAAACCTGGTGTGTGCATCCAATAAATGTCAGGTTCAAAATTAAGAAAATGTGCTGCGCCATGGCACACTTTAATCCTTTAACAGCACTCCCAGGGCTCTTAGAGGACAAATCCAGAGCTGGGTGATGACAAAACAACAAGGGCCATCCAGCTGATTTCAATCGTGTAAATCATCAACTGTCTCAGCAACATATAAAAAACATACACACATTTGACGATAGCAAAGGGAAAAAAAGAAAAACTAAATGTTAATGGTAAGAGTTATGATCAACCACAGAACAGCACCACCCACCCAGCACTCTTGAGTACTGTTGCATGTAGGAGCCAGATGAACGGTGGGGGGACTCAATGTTTGTCTTTGGCTGTCTGCTGACAGGGCCCCGAGACAAAGGCATGCCGTCTCTATGGGAGGTCCTCCGTGCTAGCAAGCAAGGAAGAGAGAGAGTGGGTGGGTGGTGAGGGGACTTAGAGTTGTCATCCCCCCCCCACCCCCCATCTCCACCTTCACCCGACATCTCTGCACGACACATCTTCCACAGCAACCACACAACCCACACACACACACACACACACACACACACCATGACACCCCCTCAATAATGATATTAACGGACGGCAAAAGAGACAGGAAGTCAATGGGCAGATTTGTTCAATTTAACCCTTCTGACCTGACCAGCCCCTTTACTGTGTCAGCTGTACCCCGCTCTGTCGCTAACCAGCGCTGACAAACAAGAGGACAAGAGAGTGTGAAAGAGAGAAGAGAGAAAGAGAAATGGGGATTGAATACAGTTACAGAGTGGAGGGCAGTGAGGAAGAGGAAAAGAGTAGGAGAAAGAAAAAACAGGAGAGAGAAATGATGACATGACACAATACGGAGAGAGGGAGCACGAAAGAATGATACAGAGAAACAGAGAGAGAGAGTAAACAGAAGCAGAAAAAGGCATGATAAAGACTGAGAGAAACACTTGCTGCTTAACAGACTAAAGCAGGGAGTGCCTCAGATTCCCACACACACTTCAGTTTGAGAGCTCCCTGTCTGGTGGACAGCAACTCCAGACATGTAAATCACAAAGGGAAACCTCTCTGTAACACGAGAGACTGAGAGACAGAGAGAGAAAGAGAGAGAGAGAGAAAGAGAAACAGACAGAGAGTCCGAGGGAGAGAGGACTAAGGAGGAGGAGAAAAGAGGCGGGGGGGGGGGGGCCAAGGCACCAGGCCAGCATCTGCGTCCCTTCAGTCGGTGCTCCTGGCCCGCGTTCCAGAGCAGAGCGCTCCACTACCTCTCCCAGCGATCCACCGCTGTGATGTATAAATCTTACTCCGGGCTTTTTTCCCCTCTCTCTCGCCCCCTCTCTTCCTCCCTCTCCTGCTTTCTCTTTTTCTTCCCTCGCCCCCATCTGTGGCGGATCGGCCCGTGCGCACTCCAGCCTGCTGGATCCAGGCCAACGAAACGCTGCCAGATAAGTCAGCGGGCCACAAGTGCGAGCAAACATTACGAGGAGGGTCAAACAAAGTGTTGTGTGACGCACTTGCTGGCAAAAGTACAACACTGGGATGAAAAGGCATCTTTTTTTTGGGGGGGGAGCAGCTGCTGCTGCTGTTGCCTGTACTACATGTGGGCAGTAAGCCTGTACCTGGCTCTCTCTCTTTTTTCTACCCCTCTGTCTCTCTCTCTCTCTGTCTTTCATTCTCTCTCTTCTCCTTTCTGTCTGCCTGTATCTCTCTGTTTCTTTCTTTCTCTCTTTCTGTCTGTCTGTATCTCTCTCTCTCTCTCTCTGTGTCTTTCTCTTTCTGTCTCTCACCACCATTGTGATGGGGCGCTGCTGATCCTTTACACAGACCCAGCTGTGTCTCCCCCTGAAGAAGGGGGGGGAGGGAAGCTGTGCAAACACGACACTCACCAAAGGGGCTCTGACAGAGATAACACAGTAATCTCACTGAGCTCTGGCAAAAAGGGGAACAAGAGGGGGGAAAAGAAAAGACCTCCACCTATAACCTATAGTCCACCTAAAGCCTTTACACAACCACTCTTAAGCCTTCACAACCTGTGAATACATGGGCACCATTCACAAGCCAAGTAAGCGAATGTGTCCATATGCACAGCACTGGGCAAATCAGTAATGAGAGAAGTGGTAGTAATGGTAGCAACAGTAGTACCACAGTAGCACACAAAATTATGGATGTAACAAAGCTGGCTGTGGTTACACAAACATTTTTAACACAGCAGTTGTAGTTTTAATGACAGCGATAATATTGATAGTAGTAGTAGTAGAGTTGTGGTTGTTTTTTTTGTTTTTTTTATTTCTCTGAGATACATGATTCATGAACGGCAAACGTCATGTGTATTTTGCATGCAATGTGTGGCATTCTAATGATAGTGCGAGTGGGGACACAACGCACTGAAGTGAAGGGGGGTGTGGGTGGCAGAAATGCCTGTGGTCTGCGGCTGTGGCTTTCATCGTTTGTTATTTAAAAGGTGGCAAGAAAGTAGTTTGGCAGCAACAAGTGGAAACCAGTCAGCACTCCAGACCACATGGTGATGTGACATTAACATACCAGCATTGCTGGCTCTGGACCCAGGATGTCAGAGAAGGGGGAGAAAGAGAGAGATGGAGAGAGAGAGAGAGAGAGAGAGAGAGAGAAGTGTGAAGTGTCGGACAGTTGGGAGTGCATGTTCATTCCA
The DNA here is from genome assembly GCA_027481765.1 of Tenualosa thibaudeaui. NCBI lineage: Eukaryota > Metazoa > Chordata > Actinopteri > Clupeiformes > Clupeidae > Tenualosa > Tenualosa thibaudeaui. Next base: position 7,733,475 of record JAIFZK010000018.1, on the reverse strand, counting down.
CCAGCCAACCAGACCACCGTCACTACAACACTATAGCAGCAACAGCTTCTACCAAAGGCATCTACTGACATTATAAGCCGACATAAAAAACACAACATTCTGCAGAGGCACATTGATATCTTAATTTATGGTGCTGAGAGTTTAGAGGAAGGGTGAGGTCTGGATTTGTCATTAGTCATGGGGTGGCTTCCTGTAGGGCCCCAGTACTGCAGCGTGCTCCTGGGCAAAGCACTTCATCAGCCTGACTCACGGCAAAGCCTGCAAGGGGCCCGAGCGAATGAAAGAGGGTGAGAGAGAGAGAGAGATGGAGCAAAGGAACGAGAGAGTGGAGGAACAAGGGAACAACGTCGCCCCATGTGGCACCCTCAACGTCCTCCTGTACTTAACAGCTACCGGGCTGGATAAATGCTCCACCAATGTGGGTCACTTGGAAAATATTACCTTTCTTGCAGCAGATAAATAATGCAAACCGGTGGAAATGTGAGCCAGGCGGCGACTGAAGAGTACCAGATCAGAGCAGGGGTTGCTAACATAACACCACCATGGGCCTGTGGTCGCTTTATCTATTTATTTATTTATCTATCTATCTATCTATTTATTTATCTATCTATTTTTGTCCTTGCCCAAAACTGGTGGCAGATAAAGGAAAACAACAACACAAAGGAGTGAAAGGAAAATAAAAATGTGGGAGGCAGAGTGCCCTGGAAGAACAGCTGCTGAAGTGACAGGAAGACGGGCGGAAAGGAGAAGGGGAAGAGAGGGGGAGTGAGGTGCCAGAGGAAGGAGTAAACAGAGGGAGTAAATCTGAAATTGTTGCCTGTTGGACTGCTCTACTCTACTCTACTCTCTCTCCCTCTCTCTCTCTCTCTCTTCTTCTCTCTCTCTGCATCCCTAGCATACTCTATGTAGCTTTATTGGCAGAACCATTCAGGTACACTGTCTGCAAAGCAGAGTGCTGAAATCACATACTGATAATGCCTTAATGAAAAGAAATGATGCATTTAATAATCAAAAGAGGAATGTTTAAGCTTTCACACACACATCTCTCACTCTCTCTGTTCTTCTTTCAAAAGCAGGACCCTGACTTTATGTGCTATGCAACACTATTCAACTCTTTGTTTTCCGTATGCAGTACATTATGTCTCTACTGTACAGCTGCTCTTGAGAGTTTCTGTTTCATTTCTCTCTCTGAATGTTTTCCAGCAACCGCTCACTCTTTCTCACTGACGGAGCACAACTCCTACATTCAGTGTATTTGCTGATCATATTATGTGACAGATGTTCACTCTAAAACATATTTTATAACTTATCACTTGACACCCCCACCACACCCACCCACCCACCTCCCCAGGAGGACCTGAGTGGAAGCAGTCTGGGGGACATGTGAGGGGTGGGGTGGGGAGAAAGGGAGGGGGGGCTCATTAGCCTCCCCAGCTGAGCGGGGGCTTTGCTGTATCAACAATCCGGCCCTCTGTGTGCTGCCCTTTTATGGGGCCTGACAGGCAGGCTCTAAATGGCTCCCATACCCACGATACCTCAGCTTTTATAGGCCAGCCAGCAAATATCACTGCTCGCGCTCCCAGGCCAACTCCTTGGCTCCACTGGCATTATCGTTACCCGGGCCAGACGACATAAATCCCTCTGTGTTATTGGACAAAGGAGGTAGCACAACCAACTGAAATGGGATGGGGAAGAGACAGGGTGGGTTGAGTGGAGGTAGTGGTGGTGTGTGTATGTGTGTGTATGGAGAGGGGGGAGAGGTGCCATCTACTACCTATCCCATATCTATCCTGTATTTGTCTATGTATCTTCTTGCTCATAACCTGATTGTTTGGTTTGGATGGCTGACACTTCATTTCCTACAGTGCCGCCATGATGGGAGTTCAAACATATGGTTTGCATTGTTTACCTTGAGCAGCAGAGAGTGGGGCTGGTTTGACATATGAGATATACCATTTTCTGTTCCAATATGACTCAGACTTGTCTTATATTATGACTTTACACTATGCTGGATTTACAGATTATTCGGTCAATAGAGTAAGAATATGACCTAGACACACTGCTGAGGTCCTCTCTCTCTCTTGCTCTCTCTCACAATTACTTACTTACTTTTTTTTGCTTTTTTGTTGAACTAGACAACAATAGCGCACAGATATGTGTTCTTTGATGCATCAGCACGCTTAGAAAAAAATCTCCAGCTGTCTGATTTGCACATAGAAACACTTTTCAACCGGCTTCCCCTTCTAAGCCTGATTTAATCTGATTGCAATAATCTAATTTAAGTAATAGATGGCCGTAAATCAGGCCATAAATCAAATGACATATGGTACAATGCTTCAGTGCGTGGGTGGGGTGGGGGGTGTCCACTATCCTCACCCTTCTCCGTTCCAACCTTGCTGTTAGTTACAACACTCAAGAAAAACTAAATCAACAGAATAGGCTATTTATGTGTGTGCGTGGGTGTGTGTGTGTGTGTGTGTGTGTGACTACAAACACCACAGCCAAGCTGCTGAAATAACATTGCAAACAGAGTGAATTCCTCCTCATCTGCTCCTGACAAATGCTGGTTACTCAGAAGGAGTTGGGGATGAATAATTGGAGGAAGAGGGTCAGGAATCTGAGAGGGGGGCTGGGGGATGGGATGGAGTTGGGGTGGAGGGGCGGGGCCTGAGAGGGGAATAGCAAAGGGGGGTAGGGGAGAAGAAGGCGGGCTATTAAATTTATGACTCAAACTGCCACATCATCAGAGGGGCTTGGCATTTCCTGTGCAGGCAGACAGGTCAAAGCTCCATTGTGAAGGCAGATGGAGAAGGCATCAACACCAATTACATATCCAAGAAACAATATTTGTTCGTGCCAAGTGCGCATAAATAAATGCACAAGCAAACAAGTACACAAATGAGCGAGAGAAACAAAATCTGTTACGTAAGGTTCTGTTGAAAGGTCATGCCCATCTAAGTAAAGCCATAAATGAATCACATGACAGCTCATATTAAGACAAATTCAAATCTTACTTAGCGTTGACGTTAACTGTGAAAAATGCTAACAGCTGTAATTCACTGAGTGCCCAAGGAAAACAATGGGGAAGTGTTTAAGGCCTGTCCTATTACTCTTCCAATTAGCTCAACCATTAGCATTATTAGAAATGATATAGAGAAAATAAACATTTAATACAACATACCAAGAGTCAACATTTTCTAAGTGTCTCACAACCTAATTTCATCATAGTTAAGTGCAAGGAAATGTCAAAAACACTATTTTATTCTCATACAGTAATGCACTGGAATCCCATCACTCCTACTTTCTCTCTCCCGCAGTGTTTCTACCTCAATGTGTTGTCTGTCGCACAGATGTGGAGTGCAAAGTCTTCCCCCAACCTGACAGAAAAAAAATATATTCAAGAACAACTTCCTCCATTGACCCTTTAGTCCTAAGATACCGCCATTAAATCATAAACAGACATAAACATTTCATGGCAGATTATGTCACATAGCACGTCACACACGTAACGCATGTCTCATATATGGATGACCGTAAAAAACAGATGCATGATAGTGACAAACTATATCAGTGTTCCAGTTCTCAGTCATGTTGGCATATGGTTGGATCTTGACCAAGCTAGGGTCAAAGTCATATTTTTCTTAGTTCAATGAATATGAACAGACAGGAAAGTGTGTACAAGATGCACATTTCACATTCTATCTGGTTTACAGATCAATGTCAGGGTGTTAAACACAGAAGAGCACACACACACACACACACACACAATTCCATATATGCTCTTACAAAGGATTATCTAAAAATCTTTTAAAAGTGTGCACAGTGATAGCATGCCTGTTCAGAAACCCGGACTGAGGAAACCCTTAAATAAGCAAGTCAGAGGGGCCATCCTGAATTACTGAGAGTGAGAACATGACACTGGGGCTTCATAGAGAATCATCTGCTGATCTATTCATTCACACAATGAGAGGAAAGAGGGAGGGAGACCAAGAGAAAGAGAGATGTGGGCTTACTAAACCACAAAGTGACAGATTGCCACAACAAAATGTGCTGAGACCTAATCCAATATAACTTGCAACAAATGTGCTAGATGTGTACACACACTCACAAACTGTCCTCTCTTTGTTCTGCATATCTCCACAGCATAGCACACTTATCTGCAATACAACATGCTAATTTTCAGCAACACTCTATTTCATGCATCTCAAGTAGAGCAACATAGATCACTAGCAAGCTCTAGCCAGCAAGCTCTTGATCAGATTCATCTGTGCCTTAATCTCTGTGTTATTTCCCCTCCCTCTCTTTAAAGGCCTTGATCCCCCTTTTGTAGAGCTTCTGACCAAGTAAGGAATCCATCCGCTGTGAGTACTATTTTATAGTGCAGGCTGCATGTGGGGCGGAGGTCAACTGATTCTGCTTATGCTAACCAGAAACAAAGTGTCAGCAAGCCCATGTTAAATTTCACAGAAGTAAATGCTGATTAAAGAGGATCGTGTTTCATCTGACACATTCCTTAAAGCAACAGTGTCATGTTTTTTTGTGTGTTCGTATGTGTGTCTTGCTTTAGTGAGGGCCCATCGGAGTTTTAAGTGAAAAATGTAATGAAAGCTTTGATCGTTGGCCAAAATAAGCCTTTAAAACTCTGTTAATCGTCATCTGAAAGAAGATACACAGAGTTGCTGGCGATAGTGTTCAACAGTAAATTCTATTCTGGAAGCTGTATGTCCTCTTCAGAACATTGGTATATACCGCTTTCCCTCTTTAAATCATGATCAAAAATACCAGGCATCAAATGAAACTGTGTTTGTTACAACAATATTTATTGCACCCTCTCAATCTGATAATTGACAAGCATAACTCACACATCTGGGCCCAGTGTAAAAATATATGTGAGGGTTAAGCGTGAATAATCCACGGCACTTAATTCGCCACAGGCCTCGCGGGCTGCTCTCGTTTCCGTTTCGCTATCTGTTATAAATTTTTATTAGGTCAAGATCACCCCCTGAAGAGTGCTACCAGCCAGATTCTAGGCTCTGAACCCTCTAGGTTAGTAGTCTGCCTGACGCCACAGAAATTTTAGTCCCTCTCTCTCCCGCTCCTGCTCTTGCTCTCTCATTTGCTCTCTCTTTTAGGAATGCTGATTTGCTGCTGAATTATATGGGTCTCCATTGGCTTTTTTTTTTTTTTTTGGTGGTGAAAGGGTCAATATTGATTTTTCATTCCCATGCGAGTAGCCTTGAATAATCATTTCCCCGTAAGTTCTTTTATACATGAGGACATTTGTCAGAGGCCACTGACGGGAATAGAATGACACTGGGAAGGAAAACAAATCCATTACCTTGTCAAAATTCTATTTAACATCATTAGGCCTTATTCAAGGAAAATGGGATAATGCCTTTAGCTGATAGGATTCTCTCCTTTTTAGTGCCATACTAAATCAAGATTGGGCATGTTTCCTTGGGACTCTTAAAAACATTTATCTATGTCCACGCCAGAGGAGTCTCACACATCTGCTGGCAGAGCAGATCATAACTGGCCCCAAATAAATGTATGTAGAGGCCACTTTTTTTACAAGAACAGCTCTCTTCACTGCTAACTCTCAAGCACTGGTGATAACCTAATGCTTTTATTTCCCCCTGGAACAATCCACTAGAGCAAGGAGATTTGAGCAACTCACAATGCAATCTCAACTTCTCTTGAAGTTATAACCCTTTTGTTTGTGCAATTTGCTTTCACACTGAATCAAGCTAAGACAACCAAAGAGAGAGACAATTGTGTCATCTTTACCTTTCAGACATAGGTCTATGGCAAACTTTAGGAAATACATCTACTTTGTATTGATTTTAGCTACACTTCAATCTAAACTTACTGATTGCTTCCCATGGTCTCTTTGAGGAGCTGGTAACTGGGAGAGCTTTATTTATTACTGCTAAGATGACTTCCGATATGGCTTAATTAAGTATTAATCCAATTGTGTCCTTAAGCCAAATGGATTCTTTTATTTTATTTTGCTGCACTTTACTCTAGAAACAATTACAAGGGCCAGATTAGTATGTTTAATGTTGAGAATCCATCTACTGACATCAACTGCAAGGCTTTAAGCCACCCAAAGGATCCAATGTAACTTTTGTTCCATATACAGTGATTTAAACCTGACACTTACGGTGCACCTCACACAATGCTATACCACAAATAGGTTACCTGGTCAGTCTAAGGGAAGTAACAAATTCCACAATAAGGTGATCCTATTGATGGCACTGTTGTGAAAGCCTTTGCATGTTTGACTCTGGATAAATCATATATCCTACCCAGGAAAGATGTATTTTAGGACCGAGTTTAAATCTGGGATACACTGGCCGGTTGCTACGCTTAAAGGAAATGTTCAGAGTTTGACTGTCAGATTAGGCTGTATAAACACACTGGCCTCTGGTGAGGGCAAATATTAGGTTAACAACTGAATGGCTGCAAGCTGTCAAATATCTTAACCTTTAAAGTTTTAGACAGACTTTAAATGATGACGAAATGCTTGTATATATGCAAAATGCTGGGTTACAACAGGATAGTAAATGGGGTTACTGGGGTTGAAAATGATAGCAGACCAATTTTATCTAAGCAAACTTCAAACGCAAACTATCATTTTACCATCATTTGTTCAAAGAATTTGGTTAGGAATGCCTATATTTCCAACAATGAAACAAGTTTCAATTGTTCTTGAATGACCCTTCTGATACTGAAAGACTAAACACACGAAACAGGAACAGGTTTTAGAAAATTATTTACATCATGTTCATGTTCAGCAGGTCAAGACACATGTAGCTTTCAATGTGAGTGCCAGCATTCTAATTACAACACTGCTGTCTGCTGCCTGTGCCTTTCACAGCGCAGGCTCTGATACCAAGCTCTTTATTCAGCATTATTGACATGCTATTGCCTACATGCACGTGTTGTTTGGTGACAAAGATGTTGAGTTTTCTACTACACACACACAAACACACAAATTAATCATCATTTTAAAAAGATGATTAATGATAAGTTAGACCTCAAGTTCCTACATGGATAAACGGTACAGAGAAGGGCTTTTTTAACGTTTGGGTGCTACCTATCAATTGAAATGACTCTTCTCTCTCTCTCTTTTCTTCTTCTTCATCTGTCCTCCAAATATTTCACAGAGACTGTGAACTCCATGTTGAAAAAACAAACAGTGCCCTTTATTTCTCTCTAGTTGCTCTGTTTGTTAGGTACCATTGCTTTTCATTTTGCTTCAAGCTTGTAAGGGACCACTATCCCCTCACTTTGTTTTAGTTTCAAATAATTCATATTTCCCATTAGGCCTGATAAATCATCTTTACAGCTGCTGAGGAGCAGCTGGGTGCACGGGAAACGTGCTGGATAAACACCTTCAGGATCTGCTGTGAGACCCCTGCACACTGTTTTCCCTGTTAATTGTGGCATGGTTCTCTGCACTGAGGTCTTCCTCTACACTGACGTTTACTGACCTGTGGATCTATTAGCTCTGTGCTGCGAGTTTATTGTAATCTCAGCCTCAAACAACTCCTGTAATTAAGTTGCCATCATAGAAAGAAAGGTAAGACAAGTGAAAATGACAAGGAGGGTGGCGGGGGCAGGGAATGTCCAAACTGTTCAATAAGAACCAAAAACAGAGAGGCTTTGAGTGTTTAAGATGTGTCCTCTGTTGTGAAGGTGGGGAATGCTTTTTCACATGCTTGTGGAATTCAGAGTCTAATTGACCCTGAGATTCATTGCTGGCCATTAAAAACAATGCGGTCTGGTCTCTCACCTCACTGCTGGGAGACTAAACAAGAACTAGGTGGGGAACAAATGCTCCTCTCTCCCCCTCCTCCTCTGCTCTGACAACAACTAAGCTAATCAGCAGAAAGCACTGGGCGAGCAAGCATCTTCCCAACAAACACAGATCATAGAGTAATCAGCACATGTCCTCCGTTTGAAATTCTACCTCCATGGATGAGATCCACGTTTCTGGCCATTTGACTTTATGACGTGTGTGCAGCAGTTGTGGGCATAGAGGGTCAACTCAGAAAAAAAAAAGAAAATTCCTGGAACTGAACCGACGATTTTGCTTTCTAAGTAATGTCAAGGCTCCACTTTCTAGGAAGAAATGGTGAGATGTCCAGAGGAAATATCACTCAAGGCAAACAGGGAGTGGTAATGCCACTAGAAGTGAATGTGCCTGAATGCAAATACATTGATCAGGCAACTTCAAAGGGAGACAAGTAGGCTTCCTTGTTGATGTATAAGCATACGCATATGTCTTATGTTTAACTCTGTGATATCCAGACTGGCATTGTCTTTTATACACCACCGTGAGTAAATATTACTGAATCTGTTATTACTGTCAATTAATTCAAAAGAGGGATAGGCAGGCTGAGAGAGGGACAAACACAGAGAGAGAGAGAGAGAAAGAGAGAGAGAGATAGTAAAACAGACAGTGAAAAGGAGAAAGAGAGATAAAAAGAGAGAGAGAGATGGAAAGAGAGAGAAACTGCTTACTATCAGGCTATCTCACACTTCTCTGCCCAAAAAGGCTTTTGTCTTCCGCTGTTCCGCCAGGCTGGGAGTGTCAGATGAGACATATGGTCAGTCAGCTATTGTTAGCCCAATAGTCTGTCACTGCCTTGGGGCGGGGGCCTGTGTGTGGTATCTGATTGTAAGTGTTGGGTGGTGGGTTGTTTTTGGGAGGTGGGGGGCGGGGGGGGACTATGGCAGCAAATGAGGGGGGTGTAGAAGTGGAACTGTTAGAGAAAAGAGAGACAGAGAGAGGGGTAGAAAAAAAGACAGAGACAGAGAGAGAGAAAGAGCTCTGGGGAGAGATGGTTGTGGGATTTACTAACCTCCTGTATGAGAGATGAGGAACCACCACCGAAACCAACGCCAGAATTTCCCAGCCTCCTCTCTGGCCCACTGGCTTTTCCTGACTCCTGACACATTTCAGAAGGGGGGCACAGATGAAAGATCAGTTGGCATTGCATTGGGGAGGGCTGAAAACAAGCTGCTGTTTTGACTGTCACAGGCTGTTGCAGACATGGACAAAGCTCTGGCAACCTGATCGCACAGTCAGTAGTAGTAGTTTCAGGACTGTTAGAACAAAAGGGATCACAACCATGACTTACTGCGGTTCTCATAACTATTCCTAACACATTGATTTACTTAGTTTACATGAGATCAGTCCTATTTGAATTAGTCTGTCATTTTCCATTCACAAGAATAGCTGGCCTTTAACCACAAATAGGCATCGTAAACCATGGTTTCCTAGTTGCAAGAGTGATTTTAATGCAAAAACCCAAATGGAAAGTGATGAGGGGATTCCATGCAAAATCCATGCAAAAATGGCGACAGTGTTAGTAATCTCCACGTCAAGCACGGTTATAACAGGTGAACACGCTGCACATCCCACCCTCAAGCCAAGCTCTGCCTCACCTTTGCATTTGCATTGACTGATGCCAGAAAGAAAAAAAAGAAATCAGCTTTCCCCTCACTATGCCCACATGGCTTTTGGCCAGGCGCTTAACTTGAGCAGCAGGCTGGACCATTATTAAAGTAATCAGTCCACTTTGCTGGATTAGACAAGCAAGCTAATTTACTTATGTTACATCTGATCTTTACCCCCCCTGGCAAAACCCTCAAGGGCCTCTCTACCTGAATCAGATTGAGTGGGGCAGGCTGAGATTACCCTCAATCTCCTAAATAGTTCAGCATCCGCACAGAAGACGAGTAACGTCAACAGAGACCGGCTATTTCACTGACAGAGAAGCTGGCAAGCAGGCAAAATTCCTTCAACACTCTAAATACACTTGAGTAAAAGAGACATACTGCTATACTCTATGTTTACTTCTGGGTTGGGTCTGTACAGGCAACCCTGTCTGTAATATTCTGATTCTCATTACAGGACACATGAGAATCTTTTAACCAATCACAGTACAGTGGACATTCCTAAGGACAGCCTTTACATTACAACCCAGCTGGGCAAATAATTATATTATTTCCTCCAAGGGTGCACATGGAAAGGAACCAGCATAAGATTGTAAATGCCTGGAGCTAACCAATCAAGATGGAGTTACACCACCTAAACGCTATAAGCATAGATGGGGAGGGGCTCAGTGGAGCACTAGGGCTAATCCTGGCGACAGGAATAGGAATAGCAATATCTAATGCCAACCCTGAAGCCTAAGACACTCCACTAGCTTGATTCCTGCGTATCTTACGTTACCACTCTTCACCCTAATCAATGTTGACATGCGGGACCATATGGAGCCTGGCCACTGACATGTGGTTCCTACTCTTTCAGCTCCCTGCGTCCGTTCGTTCCACTGAAGCCTATATCTACTGGCTGTGACTGATTTATTTCATGGGGGGAATAAATATATCAAGCTCGGCTGTGCTTTTTGGGTGGTTACAAATGAAGCAGTATGGTTTTTGAATTCAGTAAGGAGAGGTTATACGTTACACTTCTCATTCTGGTCTTTTTAAAGATATATTGTATTTGAAGAGCCTTGGCCTACAAATGGAAGCATTTATGGCTGTCATCTGTGGTATTTGTACTTGCATAACCTTTCAACAATAGATCCTCAAAAAAAAAATGTCAAGAGATAACTATAACCACAGAGAAGGTTCAGTTGTAATTTCTTTATAGTAAAAACTATTCAGCAAACTCAAATGTTTATAATGTGAATGGGGTTCGTGTCAAATCTTTATTTCACTTGTAGCTTCAATTGTCCATAGGTTATGACACGGAGGGTGGACCATGATTTGTAACTTTATTTGCAGTTTAGCTCTCTGGAGAGACCTATATTTTGAAATAAACTGGATGTAGATAAGATCACAGACAACAGAAGTTCAATACCTTTGGGTGTGGCCACCACAAAATGTCACATTTCTGTCAACTTTAGTTTCATACTTTGAGATATGGTATCATGCATATCACAAGCAGAAATATACAAATGACTTCACTGTGTTTTTTTTCAGACACAATGTAGTCTTTATCTTCATATACAGAGTTTGTGAAACAACCATGTAATTTCACTGCATTTTCTCCCAACAGCTCACCTAATTTCTTCAGCTACATGCAAAATTCAGAGACGAAAAAACAAGGGACACACGCATGGAGACCTTGTGAGAACCCTTCTCCTTATTTCTAGCTCACTGCCCCTCTGACACAAGCACTAGGGGAGCCCTCCCGGAGAGGTTGGGGCAGGGGGGCGGGGGGGTATTGGGAACTCACAGTGGGGCCTGCAGGACCCATCACAAAAAAAAGGAATGGAAGTGCAGGAATGTCTCCTGTAACGTCTTATTACATGAAGAGGAAACAATAAGGAGGGTGGACGGATGGAGGGGTGGACGGATGGAGGGGTGAGGGCAGGCCTCCAGACCCTTATTAAAGTGCTGTTAATTCAGTGGGTTCCGTGGGCTGAGCAAAATCACACCTAATTCAGCAGTGGTTTGCAGAGCACATGTAGGGAGGCAGGGTGGGGTGCGTGTGTGTGTGTGTGTTGTTGGGGGGGGTTGTGCTATGTGTTAGAAAAGTCCCCCAGCTCGGGGCCCCTTTGGCCTCATGAGCAAACGGTGTGGAGTATTACACTGCACAGCACTTCCTAAAGCAAAGTGGAACACAATGCGTCCAGCGGCCATCTCTTAATACCACACATGATAATGGCACCCTCCATGGCGCCGAGGGGAGGCTGTGAACGCACAGTTTACTGTCGTAAATAAGAGCAGTGGTAAAGGAGGGGTGGAGTGGGCTTGGGTGGCTTGAGGTGGGGGGGGGGGGGTTACTTTTGCAAGCGGCTGCAGAAATTCCTGCGGCTGTGTGATTAAAATGTGGCACCCACATTAAGGGGAGGCTGTTTAAACAAGTTTGCCGGGGTCCTGGCTTTTAATGAAAGAAAAAGCTGCCATTTGCAGGGAAAGCAGTTCACCTCAATGGCGCATTGTGCCCTGTGTCGGCTGTTTATTAGCCCTCTTTGCTTGAGTTACGCTGGAAAAAAAAGAGTGTGAGAGATGGGAGAGAGAGAAAGAGAAAAGTTCCTGGCATATTTTCACTGACACCACTCAAGCGAAGAGTGAGGCTTCAACAAACATAGCATTAAAATCTGTAAGACCTTGAAGGCAGGCTGCCAGTGTCTCGGAGCAGGAGACAGGGCTTGCCTCGCCGAGCTTCTGAGGCCTTCTCTCTAACACCTTCCCCCCACCCAAGCATTTTTAAAAGACGGAATGACAGTGTGAAAGCATTCAGGAATGCTATTAAAACATTTCCACTGACAGAGCAGGTCCTCTTTAGTAATCTGCAGCTGCTATGGCCATATTGGTCTACGTAACAGATAGAGAGAAAGAGAGAGAGAGAGAGAGAATGATGCTAGGGGTCTGAAATCAAACTCTTTACCATATGGGGTAGTTGCTTCATGCATATGTTTCAACTTCACACAGACTGCATGCTGAGTGGCTTAATGGATTTCCAGCAAAACGCACACCTAAAGCTGTGCAATCAACCAGAAGGGGCTAGAGGGGTGGAGCCGCAGCAGTAAAAGAAAAGGAATTTCTCGTGTTGACACTGGAGTTGCTGTGAGAGTGTGTGTATCTCTGTGTCTGTGTGTGTGTGTATGTGTGTGTGTGTATTTGTGTGTCTGTGTGTGTGTGTGTGTGAGTGAGAGAGAGGGAGAGAGACTAGTTTTGTGTATGTGTGTATGTGTTTCAAAAAGAACACAAGGTCTTTACAGATGTATCAAGAGTCTAATTTGAAAGGAGTAGGTGGTGGTGGGTGGGTGGGTGGTGGAGAAGATGGAGGTTACTTGAGAACACCCGTGGCAGGACTGTTTTAAAAATATCACACTAACCTGACAGTGTATCCCAGGTTACAGGATGGCTCTCGAGCCATCCTCACTGTAACACTCCAAAAAAAATTCCGTGAACTGGATTCTTTCAAAGTTCTCCTGAAAAGCAGTGTGTGTGTGTGTGTGTGGGAGGGGGGGGGGGGGTATTTACATCCTGCTGAATAAAAACGTTTGTTTAACCGCAAGCCTATTTTCCTTTCCTTGGGAGTGGGGGTGGGGAAAGACTTTGTCTTTCTTTCAATGATTTCACAATTGGCTCATTTCCCTCTTTTCTCAAAGTGTTTTGCCTTATCTGACAAATTCCTAGATTAAATTGGGTCAAGGCAGACCGCCTGCAGAGCTGAGCCTCTTGCTTGAGCGTATCCTCTGCTATCGGAGAAAGGAACCAAGTGAGTCCTACAAACTCTAAATTTAATCGATTGTGTAATGTGTTCATAGTTTCTTCCTCTCTGAGAGTACAAGTGAAAGAAGGGCACAACTAACTTTTTCATTGAAGTTTCCTAAGTGAAACTGTACACCGGAGCTGACGTACCTCCAATACATCCCCCCTCCCCCACCCCCCTTATACACACGCTCTCTCTCTCTCTCTCTGTCTCTTAAACACACACGCAAACACACACACCACATAATGTTTCCCCAGCCAATACAACCATGCCTTTTCTCCAGAGCTCTACTCTCTGACCCTTTTCATGACTTAAAGGGGAGAAAAGTTATCCTGTGAATTTTTCATGTTTAAGAACTATGGCAGGAAGAAACTGGAGAGAAAATAGGAGTTCAGAGTCACCAAATCTCTTCTCAAAACAAAACTCCACATAGAAGACAGAGTGAGCGAGAGAGAGAAAACATACATAACATTTTACTCTCCCACTTACCGTAATGTACCACAGAGTGATTATTACGGGATTTATCAGGAGACAATAGAGAGCTGTCTGTGTTGCTCTCCGACCCCTATAGAAACAGGTGTGGGAAAAGGTGCAAACAAGCTGCCTTTTCTACCAAAACTACTGTGACTAGCGGCAATCCCTTACAAGCATCTATCAAGTGTGTCTACATCTAAGTGCTGCAATCAATGATGACTCGAGAAGTACACATTTCTACACATCAATTCTAGACATCATGGTTCAGGACAACACTTAATCACACAGCACACTATATTAGTATAGAATTCAAAGAATGTGCCTCTATCTGTTGTATATCAACACTGAAACTGCATCAAGTTGATGTGGACATGGTACTGTTTAGCATCTGCTGCGTTGTTCTCTTTTCATTCTTCTCAATCATCCTTTGGCCGATTGGTTTGTATGGCAACATGGGCACAAGTGTGCGATTTGTTGCTCTTTCGTAATGCTTTGGCTTGGAGCCCGACTCGCGCAGCCAGGGAGAGCGAGCGAGTGAGAGGGAGATCCCGGCATTTTTGGGTGTGAGCCAGACTGACATGCCAGCAGGTCTAGTTTCCTGCATTTCCTGCACTCCTGCCAAACTCTACGCAACGTCTTGGGTTTTTTTTCCCTCCCACTCTCTACTCACTATTTCTTCAACTACATACAGTCTCTTTCTCTCTCTCTCTCTCTCTCTCGCCTGCTCTTCTATTTCCTTTCTCTCTCTGGTTGTATATTTTTCTATCGTTCCCTTCGGGTTTCTTGACAATTGTGCCCATTTTGAATAAACTACTTTTTTGTTTAAAAATGACTTTTTTTTTAAATGCATACAGACAGAAGCCCTTCAGTGTTTTTGTATATAAAACCTGAAACGGAACGCCAAATTACAGCATAAGAACACAAACCAGCTACATTTCAGTCACTCACCTAGTACAACAGAAAAAAACTAATTGACAAAACTGCACAATAGAAACCCTGAACAATCTTTAAAGTCACCAGCTCGAGTGCTGCATCACTAAACATTTGTAGCCATATTATGATAACCAAACAGATCTTCACGCCAGTATTCAGCTTGAAAAGCAATGACCAGCTCACTCGGTTATTTCTCCAAAGCCACATCTTGTTCTTATTTCAGAGGAGCCATTTATTGCCCTTAAATGTGGTTTTCTTTTGCAACTGAAAACACGCCGTATACCGGCTCCAGTCTGTCTGCCAAAGTGGCACCAGCATCCTTTCATTGTGTTTAAGTCCACTGAGTCAATTTATGAGAATGGCAACCAGGGAATTATTTGAAATTTCAAAAACATGGCTCAGCAAGAGCACACCAGTGACATGAATGCTGAAGCATGACAATTCTCAAAGCATTTGGAAATTAAACTCTAAGGCAGGGTTAAGCAGCAATTCCCTCAATCTGTCACAATGTGTTTAGCATAAGTGCAGTTAGTGTGAGAAGTCATGTTTTAAATCTAGCCACTATCACATAAGAATTAGACTTCGACACTATTTTCAGCCGCTTTTTAAGTGTTTTAGGACCCACCATTTATTGTACCATTAGCAATACATTATTAGAAATAAAAACATACTCAAACACTCAAAGGACAGAATTTCCTTACCCATATGTTAAATCAGGCAACTGATAAACACTGCTGAGGTTTTTTATTATTTTTAAATATAGATCTGTTCCTTCCTATAGCTTCCCATAGTTGCATGCTTCATGACTTCATTTTTCCATTTGCTCTGCCCTCAATCAAGGTTATTAACCTAATTTGCAGTTTTTCTGCCTTAAGTTACATTAATGTAGGGCCTAATGCAGTCCCTGAAGTACAGATCACATTCAGCAACGTCTGTAAATGACAGATCATAAATAAAAAATGACTTGTCCATTCAAGCTTGTTCACTATAGGGTTCAGTTGGTGCAAAGGATTCTGTCATGGTATGACAAACAACTTAAAGATTAATAAAACTACTACTTCATTCTTAGCATTTATCTCAATTTTATTTGGGGGAAAATAAGATCACCCTAACATGCATGTGGACTTAAGCTATTGATCTCCTTAAGTTTTGAGTACCTCTATTATCTTGACAGAGGGTAGTTCAGCCTGATTTCTAATGCTGATAATAACCTGTAGTAAACAGGGCACATGTGGGCCTGATCTGTCATGTGAGACAGAGCAGAAAAAAAGGCAACTATGAACTTCTGGCGCAACTAAATCTTAACCCACTTAACATATACTTCCAGCATATGCATTCTTAGAGAATGTGAATACCACATATACTTATGGTCATGTAGTTTAGCCATGGGTAATGTTAATGTAAAAAATATACTAAATTCTTTTTGAATTCAATTGTCTGTAAACAGGCCATTGCTCCTAGACAAATGTCTTTATTCCCAAACGAAAAAACAAAATCAATCTCTGCACAGAAAGTGACCTGAAAGCCTTTCCTAGCTGACACTTTCAAATTCAGCTCTCATTTCCTGTAACACTGCACTGGCGGGTTGACGATATTTATGCTTTTTCTTTATAAAAAAAAAAGTTGCCTGTGCAGCATATAAACTTCTGGAGCAAAGTTTTTCATCGAGTAAATAATTCGTGCCTTACCTGTTTGAACTGTTCTTCGTAAGTCCACTCATGGTGCTGCGATTGTGCAAGAGCCATTCCACCGGGAGACTCGGGTTGCCTTGCGGCCGAGAATGACGGCTGGACTCTGCCACCGGAGTGCTTGGGAGATTGTCCCGCATTAGAATGCATGCTGTGGCGAGGGAGATAGTGGGGTACGGGTCTCTCTATATCATCGTCTACGAATCCCTCGTTATCAATATCTTCGTCTTCTAGATCACGATCTTCATCTTCCATGCCACGATCACCCTCCAGATCATCGTCAACGTCGGAATCGTCAAGTCTTTCTGGAAGCCTGTGCAGATCGGGTTGTGCAGGTTGACGGTCGCTAGAACTTGCCCCTGGAGACGAGACCGGTGCTCCGGCAGCAAAAGCACCTCTCACCGCTGCTTGGTAGTGACGGAAAGCCAACGCTTGCTGCTGAATTTGTGAATCCATCATCGACCTGATATCTTTGTCTTTTTCTGCTTGGCGAAGTTTCTCTTCCAGAGCCAAACGGGCAGCCTGCTGCCGCTGGAGGTTCTCCATTACAGCCTCGAGCTTCATCCCACCGCCGCTCGGATTGTGGTGTGACTGCGAGCCGGAGAAGTGACTGTGAGAGGTGGAGGATGGAACCAGCAGAGGATGGTTGCTCGCCGATGTGAATACGGCTTGCTGTGTGGATACAGATATATACTGTGATTAGACCATCGCAGTAAAAGTTGTCTAAATGTTGTTCTTTTTAGATGGGCATTTTCGATCGGAGCAGATTAAATCTCGTCAGGATCAAACGCGCGCGGATGTCAGGAACGCAACTTGGCGTTAGTTCCTAACTGATAACTCGAGATGAGCCTGAATTGAGCGGTGAATTTCAGCCAGGTTAACGTGTCACTTTCAATAAATCTACAAAGGAAATTATACAAATTGGGCATTAATCGATTACCCCCCTATTGCTTCTATTACTGTTAACGTAGTTGACCCTGTATCTTAGGCTATACTCAGTTGCTTAGCCTATTACTTCTGATAGCTTATGGTACTAAAACTATTTCGCACTTCAACGTGTGAAGTGTATAAAATGTCATATCACAACGCGCAGGGCTCCTTGGTTCAACATCGCCAAATGGGCTATTGGTTTCTTTCTGAAATATCGAATATGCTTTGAAGTTTAAACATAGTTCTGAACAACGCGCGTTACAGTATGTTTATTCCATGCGCTATTAAAGACACACCACGCTTTGTCATACATTCATGTTGGCAAATCATTCAAATTGCTTATTTTATGAGGAACTACATATACGAGTTGACAAAAACATTCCAGTAAAGTTTGTCACCAAAGAATAAGAAATCAGATGCTTACCAACGCAGATTTAGTTGCTATGCTGGTGTTGTCAACCATGCTTCTGTCAGATATAAAGCAGCTGTTCAAAAGTATCCCCTTTTCAAATGTCAGATGTGGATGTATTCCTCTTTTAACATCGAGATACTCGTGTCGATAGCAAGGAAATAATTCGTTTAAAAAAATGAAACGCTGGCGAGCCCTCCAGCCCCGAAGGTTTTGGCAACAAGTGGCAACTCTAGGCAGAATGACCTCTTCAGGCTGGAGATCAGCCCTTCTGCTCCCATTTGCTAACAACACGTCAATAGTGTGATAAATATGGAGGGCAGGGTCTACTGACAACCAAGGAAATACAGTTAAACAACCCGATCGGGAGATTTCATATCGACATGCTTACAGTTCAATGCTAGTCAGGAACGTGGTGTAATTTACAATTGGCGACATTAATTAATTATCACTGTCTATAGCAATTAAGCGACGGTCATCCGACAGCTTTGCAATGATAGACTATAAGCAACCTAAACGAATAAATACGCGCCCGTGAACATCGAACATCAAATTGTCTCTCCCAGCAGAAAAAATAAAATCAAATTATATATATATAGCTAATTTCACGTAAGACTGCCACACAATATTAATAATGATTAGATAAAATTCGAGCATTCACTCTTCTCGGCTGTAGAACAAATTGTGTCTTTCTGGACGTGACAGTTTCCTATATATATATATATATATATAGAGAGAGAGAGAGACAGAGAGAGAGAATTTAACTGCTTAATATGCTTACATAAAACAAGCAGCACTAATGCAACACAGTTAAATGAATAAAACAACCAAAAAATCCACTTACAAGCTCACTTAAATGCCGTGCCATTTTAAACAGGCCTTTGCTTCTTACCAGAATTTCAATTCCACCACTTGTTTGCATCTTGTCGAAATACACCTCTTGTCGAACTTGATACCACTGTAAAGGCCTAAGAACTTTAACCCATTCTCTAGCGCGTATATTACTTAACCATGTATTTCCAAGCAATAACCTATGTCAGGTCAAGAACCACAAATAGGCCTACTGGGTTGGTGGTTTTCAGTTCACTATTTTTATCAAGCTCTCATCTAGTTAAGACAGAATAGGCCAGACCTAGACCAACTGTGTTCTGATCTCTGATCTCTTTTCCTTATGGAATTCCCTAATGAAATTAAAATAACCAACCTGCTCAAATTTGCTCAAAGGTGCCCTAGATCAAAGCCAATAAGCAATCACAGAAATGACTGTGACTGTTTCGGCATATCTTTATTTGAAATACATGTGATTATCCATGTATTTTTTTTGTATATTTTTGTATATAGATTTTAATAAAAAGACTTTGCACTTCTTGTTGGTAAATGAGTTTATAAAGAAGAGTGTATAAAGAACCCCCCGCAGCCAGCTCCACTGGCTAGGGTGAATAGGTGGGCATTTGCTCAGTGCTTGAGTTGCTAAAGTCATCCTGAAAGAGAGTTAGCCATTGCCTCTTCTCGCTCCTTATCCTCACTCATTCCCTTGGGGGCCCTTATTGTTGCTCTCTGGCCTGATGTTGTTTTGCCTCTAGTCGGGCTGATCTGTGAGCCATGGAACAACGTGTTGATATTCTCATGTTATGTCTGGTCCTTTGAGCGTGTGTCTGGGTGTGTATGTGTTTGTGTGTCATAAGCTTGCTAAATGTCCTTCATCAAGAATGACAGAGGTTTCATTTAATCTTATTTCATTTTTAAACAGAGCCCTTAGAATGGTACCTAGGCATCTGTTTGTTTGTTTGTGTGTGTGTGTGTGTGTGTGTGTGTTTGCTTGTGTCTGATTATATGTGAATGTATCATGCACATTAAATGAACACTCACTGACACCACTAAATCCTGAACCATGAGGATATTTCTGTCAGGGAGACCAAGGTAGACCCTTATTTGCAGGGTACCCAACCCATTTCAGTGAAATTGTTACTGATTGGCCACACTGGTCTGACAGTCACAAATGTGATGTCTCAGTTGGCTTCATGTGCGTATACTGTGGCCCCTCTAATCATCCTGATGACCACCGCTGTTCTGATCAAGATGAAAGGAACCATTAAACGTTGACCTCAATAGCTCCCCTTTAAGCATGCCAGGGTGTTTGGTCTTTGGATATGGAGCAAAATTTATAATAATACTCTGATGATAATCCCTCTGAATTAAATATATAATAATGACAGAGGCATCACAGGAGTCTGCGTCATAAAGCCACCATGTCATCAGTATACATACATTTCTGTCACCCCATTACCATTAAACCCAAATTTATAAAAGAAAATGGCAATGAATTTAACTATCAACAGTGTCTGTAGTCTATCAGCTAAATGAATGCTCTGAACAAAAAGTTTTCCTGCTGCAAAAAAAAAGAGAAAAGGTCCTCAATTTTTGGAAGTAAATGCATAGTTTTGTATGTGTAACTTAAGTGGAATTTAAATTGTAAAGTGGAAAGTTTGTAAGTTTACTTACAAGTTTAGCCCATGCAGTGTCATGTTGAATACACACGGTGTAGTTTATTGGAAAACAATACCATCTAGTGGTGAAAGCTGTATTTTACAGCTGTGGCAGAATACTGAGTTTTAGATTAGATTAAAATGTATTGTCATTACACAATATGAATACAGATACAGAGTAACGAAATACAGTTTAACATATAATCAGAAGTGCAAATAGCAGAAAGTGCAATATGTACACTATGTGCAGTATGTACAGTTAAGAGCAGTTATGTACAGATAAGGGCAGTGTAAAAGTGGGAATAGATATGTGCAGATTATGTAGAAATAAATGATGGTGGGAATAGTTATGTGCAGTTAGTTATGTATAGTCTTGTGGACGTCCTTAATAGCAGGGAGTGGAGTCCCTGTGATGCGTTGGGTGGTTTTCACCACCCGATGAAGTGACTTGCGGACAGCGAAAGAACAATTCCCATACCAGACCGTGACACAGTTGGTCAGGATTCCCTCTATAGCTCAGCGGTAGAAGTTACCTAGAAAGTCAGCAGACAGGTGGTTCTTCTTCAGTGTTCTTAAGAAGAAGAGGCACTGATGGGCCTTCTTGACCAGGCTGAACTTGGTTTTGCTCCTGTTCAGGAGCAGGTTATTGTCAGCACACCATGCAGCTAAGTGCTTTAGCTTTGTTCTGTAATCAGACTGTTCATTGCCACTGATGAGTCCAATCACCGTGGTGTCATCTGCAAACCTTATAATTGAGCTGGATCCATACATAAGTGCCTGCAGTCATGGGTGAAGAGGGAGTAGAGGAACGGGCTCAGCACACAGCCCTGAGGTGCACAAGTGTTGAGTGTGATGGAGGTGGAGCTGTTGTAACCTGACCTAATATGTTGTCTGTTGGTCAGAAAGTCCATGATCCAGTTGCAGAGGGAGGTATTGATTCCAAGATCCTCAAGTTTTGTGATTAACTTGGTGGGGATGACTGTGTTGAATGCTGAGCTGAAGTCAACAAACAGCATTCTTGCATATGTGTTCTTGTTGTCCAGGTGTGAGAGTATGCAGTGCAGCACTGTGGATATAGCATCCTCGGTACTCATGTTGCTTCCGTAAGCAAATTGGTGTGGATCAAGTGTGCGGGGCAGACATTTCTTGAGGTGTGCCAGGAGCTGTGAGACCGCCACAGATGATCCAGAATGCAGCTGCATGTCTGGCTTCCCTTGGCTGCTTGCATCAAATTCAAGGCACTAATGGTGGCCTACAGGGTGATTGATGGCTCTGCCCCCATCTACCTGAAGACTCTCCTAAAGCCGCGTGTCACCCGCCGACCACTTCGCTCCTCTAAGGAACGTTATCTAGCACGGTCAACACCTTGCTCAGGTCAATCCAGACTCTCCAAGTGCTACCAGTTCAACTGATTTATACTTAATTTCTCTTTTATACTGCACTTTTTATTACACTATTGCACTTTCAACTTTTATGTTATGCACTCTTTATTTTCTTTCATTGTGTTGTAGCTTGAATGTTATCCTTTTTTGTAAGTCACTTTGGATAAAAAATTCTGCTAAATGCATAAATGTAAATGTAAATGTAAACTAGCTTATTGTTAACTGTCCCTAGATTGGTACAGTAGCAAGAAGACAAAACAAATCAATCATTCACTCCCTCTATTTTCTGCGTCGTTTTGACAGATAGTTTAAAAATTGGGGAGGTATCCATCAGCCCTTGGAGAGTGTGTTGAAGAGGGTCTGCATGTGGGCTTGCATCTCTGCATATTGGCAGAGTAGGAAGAGTATAAATTGACCTTTCATCCCCAATGGTGCATGGCTAGAATTATTTGCTACCGCTAAGGTGCATCCAGATTTCTTGGCTAGGTCTATGAGTCATGGCCAGACATTTTTAGACGGTTGCAGTCCAGTCGCTACAGTCCAGCTGAGCCCCACTTGAGTAAAAGCACAGATACGCTGCCAAATATTTACTATCGCAGTTCAAGCCACTCACTAGCAAGTAAAAGTCCTAGTATAGTATATTTTATAGTATATAGTATATTGTATTTACTGTACTTAAGTACGATAAGTAATCTAGAATTAAATGTACTTAAGTAATGTATGTACAAGTTTGCTAAAAAGCCAATTTTTAAACATGTAGCTTACAACAAACTTCAGAAAACGCCTTTAAAAAATCACACACACACACACACACACACACACACACACACACACACACACACATGCACACATGCACTCATACACACACAGTCAAAATAAAAAAAGGTGCCTATATCACACTACAGATTTAATAAATTTGTTTTCTCTCATCCAATTACAAGTCAGCTTCCCCAAACCTTTGTTCAACTCACTCAATTGATGACCAAATTGAATTTCATCTGATACTTGTAACTATGCTGCAAAGTGAAAATATAGTGGAGTAAAAGTATGCAATTAACTAAAGTAAGGAAATGTAGTGAAGTAAAAGTAAAACTCAGGTAAAGTATAGATACTCTCAAAGCATACTTAAGTACAGTAATAAAGTATTTTTACTGAGTTATTATACATCACGGCCACAGTCAGAACATTTCCTTTTCAAGGTAACAACATTCCATACAAAAAGTTGTACACATCTCCATGTAATTAGAATGTTTTGTCAATACACACAGCAAATATCCAAATAATTTACATAAAAACAGTGATGACAATTAATGGGAATGGCTAAATATTATGATAGCCCCAATCTATTTAATTATTTCCTTTTTATCACACTAAAAGACAACTATAATCCACTGTGTTTCTGTATAATTATGTGACTTTCAGTTTTCAGTTTTTGGAGAACCCAAAATTCCAATCATAACGGCCATTTACAATTTTCTTGACAATGTTGGTAGCACCCAAAATACACGGTAGAGCAACTGCTTTGTCTATTTCTTTGGACTGCAGAAATTATTTGTGAAGCCAGATGGAGTCTTTTGTATATAATTTCTGTAGCATAAATAATTTTATTTTACAGTTTTTGATCCTATTTGCTCAAGTTGTTGGCCAAGTAAAAATGAAGAGTTCAAATGCAAAAGAGTTCAAATGCAAAACCCTCTTAATCATCCATTTGTGATTCATTTTCACAAATAAATTTATATAATTTTGAGAAACCTTATTATCAGTCCAACTCCACTTTGTTTTGTCTTGATTTGTTTTTGGTAATAACATTCAAATTGCAATTTGATAGAGATTATTGTAAATTATTATAAAGGCAATTTCATTTTTGCATATTTAAAAAAAATGGACTTAGAGGATTTAGCATCTAAATTCTTCAAATATATCAAAAATATAATATATATAACAAAATGATCAGAGACCTGACTAAACTTGCTCTCCCTCTTTGCTCTCTTGCTCTCTCCTTTGCTCGGAGTAACAGATTCTCACACTGTGGATGGCTAGAGTAAGAGACAGGAAGGGGAACACAAAAGCACAGCAGATGTGCTGATCAATACTGATCAAGGATATTGATCACCTGGTTGTAAATGGGAACATGTAAAATAGATTTGTCTGCAGACATTTACAGCTCTATTTAGCGAGTGCTTTTTGAAATAAGAACATGATCTATATAGGCTAATTTGTGCTGCATCATCTATTTGTCCTGACTCTTTTTTAACTGAATATTGACGTTTATTTGAGATAGAATCAGTCAAAGGTGAGACACTAATTATTATTATTATTATTACATTTACACATTTATCTTTTACTTTTATCCAAATTGACTTAGCCTATATAGAAAGACAATTAACAATCAAGCTACATTAAAAAATCTAGAAGAAGCCTAAAAGAATACTGCTAGTAATTATTATTTTATGAAGAAGAAAAAGGAGGAGGAGGAGAAGGAGAAGAAGAAGAACAACAACAACAACAACAACAACAAATGTCGTAATAATATCAAACATCTTGATTTTGGTCTATTCTATATAGACCAGTATATAGTATGAAATACACAATATGCGTATGCCTCATAAAATTAACTTCTAAATTTAAGGATTTTCTGTTTCATGGTCTTTATTGGGCCAGGTGAACCAAGAGCTTGAATTTGAAATAGAATAACTTCTAAGGGTCATGTGTGGCCTAGTTTCAACAGGTAAATCATTCCCCCGGCTCTCTTCAGCTCATCTGCCCATGGTCACAGGAGGCCACACCTCAGGCCATGCTGGAGCCACATGGACACACTAAACTTTGGATGAATAAGTGGGCAAGTGCTTTGAAGCTCCTACTGTCTCCAGGCAAAAGCTGCCTTATGCAGCTGCAGCACAGGCATACCATGTGTCAGTTCTGAACATATTTCTCTAAAAATTATGCATGAAGACATAGGAAATTGAAAGAAAGATTTTTTAAAAACTTATCGTCATTGCTAATCATTGCTAATTTTATAGGCTATACCTTAGTCTATGAATATTAGTCTACAGTATATTTTTGCTGTTTAAGAGTTTTGTTTTTTTTAGTCAGCAGCTTCATCAGCATCATAAGCATTCTAGGTGTTGTAACTGTAAAACAACAACAACAACAAAAACATAAGCTTCAACATAAATTATGGTGAAGGGCAGTTTTATGAGTTTGCAGTCCATTATTAGTTTATGAGTTTGCAATCCATTATTACACTGGAAAGAATAACAAATGGTTGATTTTGAAGTTGTTTTCATTGTTCAAAAGAAAATTTCTCACAATTTTTATTTCACTATGTTTTGAGATAACATAGGCCTAATAGTGTAATATTTTTATACTGCATCAAACCCATTTGACCTCTACAACCTGGGAAAAACAACCCAGTTGAATGTTAAGAGGGTGTCTGGCAAAGGAAGAGGTGAGGTTGCGTGTGAAACAGCAGTTTATCTTCAGTGTCTGATTACAATGGCGCTGCATCTGCCATATCTGCAGGTGTGGCAGAGCAACCATCACGTAAACCAATCCGGTGGAGAGTGGCTGGCTTTGCTCACAGAAACGCTAGACAGCTGCCAACTCAACCACGTAGATTACTGCAACTGTCTGAATAGAAGGATTTATAAATTAGTTTCACACTGCTTTACGGGAAACTCCATTACTTGTTTACTGAGTGTTGCTGTTTACAGAAATATCTGTTTATGTGATTGTTTATGTCTGTGTTTTTGTTTGCTGGCTGGTTTATTCTTTGGAGTAAATTGGTTTTACGATAGACAGAGATTGAGGTAAGGAATGAAACATGACTGAGACCCTGAAGAACAGTAAATATACTGAGAGGGTCTTTTCTCTGTAAACATTTGTTCATAGTCTTAAAATAATTGTTTAATTTTGTAAATAAAAAGAAAAAAGGGAAGGGATTTAGATGGAAGAATATTGCTTGTTGTGATCTGACTTTATACTATAACATCTGGAAATGGATCAGTATTTTTATAATGTCCTGTCCATAGTACTTAAATGCTGTGCTGTTTACACATCTGATGTACAGCCAGAGAAAATATGTAATTGCTTTTACTTTCCAGCAGATGTCAGTGTTATCACATTTGTATAAATCTCCATAGGGAAACATCATCACTGTATACAGATGATAAAATAAAACTGGTGGGGAGAAAGGATAAGTAAATAAAGACAAAATGTCTTAGACAGACAGACAGACAGACAGACAGACAGACAATACTGAAAGAACAAGACTTTACTTGTTATGGTAGAGAAACAAGGTCAATGAGTGGCATTTAGTTGGGAGTCTGGAGCTGGTGTGTCTGGGTTATAGGGGCTCTGAATGTGTACGTGAGCCATCAATGCACAATGCATATAGACAGCTGGTTTTCACATGACAGATGGCCACAATTAAGTCAGTGCTTTAATGGACTTAAACAGGACAGGAGTCATGAATAAACAAAGTAGTGTTATCAGATTTACAAACGAAGCAGCCCAGCATGTGCTGCTGGCCTCATTCAAAAAGGTAGTCTGATTTTGAACCATAAACATATTCATTTTGTTGTAAAAATAAAGTTTGATGAGTGCATATGTTTTCCTCTCTAAATCTAAAACATTTCTAAAGCTGTTCACAACTAGAGTAAATGCTGAGAAACAAGGCCCTAGCTATACGCTAGGGCGGCCCTAATTGCTAAAAACCTCAAATTATACCCTTTGGGCTCATTCAAACAGCAGTAATGCAATGGGCTAAAGATAACAGTGACTAAAAGATCTGTTTGGCAATAGGCTTACCATGTATTTTTTCCACTTAATTCACTTATTAGCCGTAAGTGGCATGAGTGTTTCAGTGGCATATATGCAGATAAATTGCAGAACACAGGCCACAAATCCATGCTCCATTAAATCATGACGCAAATGAGGGATGGGTTTTTTCTAGTCTGGAGAGCCTAGGTGAGTAATTTTCAATCCGCCATATCAATGGACCATGATAAATGTCTTGCTACAGTTGGAGGTTGTTTCAGAGTTGTTTTTTATTGAATTAATTTCTTTTTTTTCTGAATAAACTGGCCCTGTGTGATTATTATAACGATGTTCAAGCAAATGTAATTTAAAACCGAATAGCTGTGGAAAAATACATGCTCCACCTAGGTCAATGAACCTGAAAAGTGGTGGCCACAAGGTCCTGAAAATTGGAAAAGCTCTCGTGTTTATGATCCTATTATGTAGCAACTAGATCCACTAGGTGGCACTCTCCAAAAGCCGCATGGAGATAGGGTATTCTTACCTCTTTGGTCCAGACTTACTTTTCTTACAATTTAATATTTCACCACCGTTAATGTGCTTGCCAAATATGTACGGAATCTATGCAAAATTTACAGAAATATAATCAGCACTAGGTGGAATGATAGAATGACCTCATCCTCTCCAGTCTTCACATCAGATGAAAATATATTAGCAGTGAGCTAATTTAACCGTCTCATCTCCCCATGTATAAACGCTGAGCTATATTTGACTATCTCATTTTCTAAGTCATGGAATAAACTTGGAAGTCGGAAAGTGTCATCTCTCTCTCTCTCTCTCTCTGTGTGAGAGAGAGGGGGGGGGGTGCGCATACTGTGCAAGATTAACTGTATATGACGTGTTTAAAACGTAAATATACCCTTTAGTATTAACAACAAGCCAAGTTTATTTGGCTTACAGAATGTCCTGCAGACCCAGGTCGCCTTGCAGCGCTTCGTTGAGTTCAGCACAGCACCTTGTCTCTTTAAGAAAGAGGTGGGCTGCCTGGGGATGACGCAGGCATACTAATGAAGAGGATGCTTCAAAACTCTGGGCTGTCGGCAGCGTGTGTGGTAACCAGTCTACAGTTACCACAGTTAAACCAAGGGAACTATCGGAAACAGCAGAATCAGAAGAGAAATAGACATTTTTCTATATTTTAGCCCGAGTGCAGTGTCACGGCGGGCATAGTGTTTCATTCCTAAAGCTTAAAGAAAAAAGGGGGAATTTTGATTTTGGTTGGTAACGGAATCTTAAAAAAAAACACCATTCCTCCGAAGAAAGGACATTTTACCTGGAAAAGGGAGAGGTCAGGAAACATCAGAAACATAAGTCGAATTTTACTGAAATTAAATTTTAAACAATTTTGTTAAGACACACCATGTCATGTCTTGTGTCACTCTGTGTTTCACTTTGGCTGGTTGCGCATGCTGCCAGGACAAGTGTATCATCAGATGAAGACATCAACGTGTTGGTGCTGCTGCCTGAGAACAACTCCTATGCCTTCTCCATCTCAAGAGTTAAGCCTGCCATAGAATATGCAAAGCAAGGCATTAAAACGAGTGGAGGCCAGTTCTCCCTACTCAACTTCAAAACTACGTATATGAATTCAGAGTGCGGCAACCATGCACTCTTCGGGTTGATAGATCAGTCGTGTGATGAGAGGCCGGACTTAATCGTGGGTCCCGTGTGTGAGTACGCGGCCGCGGCTGTGGCTAGGGTGGCATCGCACTGGAACATCCCGATGATCTCAGCAGGTGCCCTGGCTGTAGGCTTCGACCATAAAAAGACAGAGTACACGCATCTTACCCGAATAGCCCCAAGTTACACGAAGATGTCTGAAACGTTTGCCTCTCTGTTTGAGCATTTCGAATGGAAGAACGCAATGCTTATCTTTGATGATGACAAAGAGGAGAGGAACTGTTACTTTACCATGGAGGGGGTCTACAGCATTCTTGCGGAGAATTACCAGATTGGCCATCTCCCTTTAAACTCAAAGGAGGAGAGAGTCAAAGCTGATGAAATCGTCAAAGCCATACAGAGCGAAGGTATAGTCCTATTTTATGCCTGAATGTAACTATAGTGCACATATTCTTTCCTCTCTTGTCATGTTTGAGTGGTTGGCAATTTTCTGGCCTATAATTGGGCCCACTCTTTAAAGGTTATTTCTCACCATTTCTCACCATTTAGCCTATACAAGTTAAATACGAGTTAAATAAGTCTAAGACTTAAATGAGTAGCAGACAAACTGAGTCACTAGAAAGTAAACTGGAGGAAAAAAATGATCAGAATTTTGAGACACATTGCATTAAGCATGTTTTGGGGAGGCACGCTGAATTCCATTTCCAAGTATGGTGAGCCCAGGGGCTTTCACATAAACTTCAAGGCATTGTCACGCTTGAGCGTCTCATGAGCCGTATTCCACTGTCATGTGTCATCTATCCTGTCGCCACTTGGCTGCCAGAGAGGATACACAACGCTCATCCACCACAGCATAGCACTGGGCCACCACTGTTAGTCTTGGAGAGCTTCAGGTGATGAGAGATTTGCCTGCTGTCCGAACGGAACGCTGTCCCAATTTCCAGGAGCATCATGACTGTTCCCAGTCTTGTCAGAGAGAATTTAGACAGGCCTCCCTTGTCAGTTAGTACATGTAGTATATGCAGTCGCACACACACATACATACACACACACACACACACAGACACTACCACATTTGTACTGGCATACTCTGACATAGGCTACATGCAGGCACAGAGGCATAGATATACAAGTACACCTTGACACACACACGCACACATGCACACGCACACACGCATACTCACACATGCACACTCACACATACATAGACAAGACATAGGTACACAAAAACACAGGTTAATGAAGAGTTGTACCACTGACCAGCATGAATGGGAAAATCAATTGCTTGGTAAGGGTATAAATCAAAGCTACTGAAGCTGGAGCACTGAAGTAGTTTGCCTAACACAGCTCCATCAGTGTGCTTCATCATGCCATCTGAAGGATGAATTGAACGACCATCAGTTGGCAAACAGGGATGCTGCTGATCTGGACAAAATTTGTGTGTGTGTCTTCTCTCTCAGTGAATATAAATGTGTCTTTTTTGTCAATCATTCTCTTTCACATGAAATTCTCAGTCCCACTTCAGCATGAATGGGGTGTGGCACTCCGGTGGAGGTCCTCTTTGCTGTACATAGTTTGCTGTCTGAACCTGGGGCAGTTGAGGTTAAGCAAATGCAGCTGCATTTGCAACGCTATGTTACGTCATGCTGCAAAACATTAGGTTCAATCCAGGGGCCTCTGATACTTAGCCCACATGTCTTTTAACCGTGCCTGACAGGTGAGGCCAAAAAGACATGGCAGCCTACACATGCCCCCGTAACTCTGGCAGAAGACACAAAAGAGTGAGGAAAGTTTGATGATACCCGCCCTGAGAGGCCATCAAATGAGAGAGAGAGAGAGCGCGCGCGAGATAGATAGACGCGCCAAGACAGTGAGGGGTTCATGCACGGTTCAGTCCCTAGATTTGATTGGAACATTTTTTTCTCGTGACCTCAGGCGGGGAAAATACTCATCATCCTCAAGGACTGAGGCACTCCTCTCTCTCTCTCTCTCTCTCTCTCCCCCCTGCTCAGAGGGTGGTAGGCTGTTGTGACAAATGATTGGCCTGTTGGCATCGTTCCTGTGACAATAATAGTTACTGTGTCTATTTACATATGTTATAAGCACAGCTGGTGTATACATTTGCATACATTATTACAGGTTAATGATGCAGGTAGTAGCATTAACCAGGTAGCTGGTCCTTAGGATTAGTATTCCAGACATGTCGCATAGCCCATTGTTGTGCCTGCAGAGCTGAGGGTGGTGGTGAGGTGGCATGGTTCAGCAAACTTCTGTAGGAATGTGTACCTTTATAAACGTCAGCTATAGAGGGTTTTATAATTGTTAGACATCTTAGATGAATGTATGGTGGGTCTAATTGGTGTGTTCATAAGCATATAACTGAATCCCAAAATGAACAAAAACATGACAAAGTGACAGATAAATTGTGAATGTTTTCAGTACACATCCCCCCACACATGCATGAGTTGCATATTTAGGCCTATTGTATCAATACAATAGAACAAGATATAAGACTGGACAATGGAATTCATTAATTCTCCCTTTCCTCCACACAATTAATCCACAGCTTCACTTTGAGAAGTTTTCTTTTCCCTGAGGGTTCATGAGAGATCCGATTGTGCAGATGCTCTGGAAAACAAGATGTGAGGTCTTTTAAAACCAGACAATTGAATTTACAAAGTCTTTGCGAACTGCAGAGTTTGAATGCTGCATTGACAAGTAGGCTTCTCTAGCCTGCAGCCCTTCTTGTTCAGGGTCCTCGGGAACCAGGTGGAGGTACGTAACTGGGATCTCATCCAGCATTGGTGACGTCTGAGTCTGTTTGAGTGTGTGAGTGTGTGTGTGCATGTGTGTGTGTCTGTGTTTTATGAAGTCTTCAACGCCCCACACAGGCTGTGGCAAAGCACAAACAGTAGTGATGAATCGTTGTGGAACGGGTGTGTGAATGAGTGTGAACAACCTGGTCAACACATGCACAAAGGTGCAGTGAAGTTCAGTGAAACACCCATGTTATGTTTGTGTGTGTGTGTGTGTGTGTGTGTGTGTGTGTGTGTGTGTGTGTGTGTGTGTGTGTCTGTGTGTCCATCAGCATTGTGTTTAGTATTGTAGCCTATTCTTAACCCCACCCAAGCAACAACTTGTCTTTGTATATCTGAACTTTGAGTGCTGGCAAAGCTCATGAGAAAACTTCAAAAGCCTCATGAGAACTTCCTATATGTATTGTGGAAAAGACTGAAACTAGCAGGAATAAGAGATGAGCCTTGCAGAAATTGACAGTGGGAGTGTTATTAGATTACTTAGTGCATGGATTTAAAAAGAGGTTCATATTATGCGACATGGACATGCATCTTGTCATGACATGCATCTTTCTGACACATGAACGACAAATCCGTCTCCTAGTCAGCCATGACTGACTTCTGTAAATATTTGTGTAAGCACTGAATATAAGTGGTAACTCTGTGGCTTGTGTAAATGTCAGTGACCTTAGAGTGAGTGGAAAGGACTTAGAAGTGCTGTTCAATATTCTGATTTCTGATTTTTTGTGTGTGTGTGTGTATGTGAAATTTAGCAATTTGCTCCTCATAGTGCTATAGTTATCTGTTATCAGCCCTGGTGCTGTAGAGGGGAAGCAATCAGAGTAGTGGCTCGGACCGAGCTCTAATCCATCCCAGCCAATCATTGTGGTGCCTCAGTCACATGGACGGGAGGGGTGTAATTTGATTGGCTTCTGAGCTCAAAGATCAACAGCCATGATAGAATGGTGAAAACTCCTGTGTGTCCCCCAAAACAGGACTGCAAGGGACTGAGAGCTCACCAGTCTAGACCTGTGTGATTCTGTGTGGGAAGAGTAGGTATTACACTTTGGTGAAAGGTTGAGGAAAATGCATGAATACTAATGTACTGTCTGTAATATTAAATGCATAGGTCAATTTTTTACACTTGCGTTATTTGCACACTGAAAACACATACAGCATTTCTTTTTTTGCAACGACCCCCAAGGCATATAAAATGCATGGCAACCAATACTGAAGTCCACCGTGTGTCTCCCCAGGCCTACCCCCCACCACCACCCCCCTCCCCCAAAAAATGCATACCTTAGTTCATCTGTAACTAGCGTCAGTGGGAAAATCCAGATTTTTGAAATATTGCTGGCTGGAGCATTGCCCCGCGGAGTCGCTGGAGACCCGACACAGGGCCGGCAGTGTGCTGCGAGCTGTGCAATTAAAGGGTGGCACAGTGCCGTAGCACTGAGCGCAGGTTTGTCCCAGTCAGGTGAGGGTATTTCAGGAGGCTCGCGCTACAGTGACAGAGTTGTGGGGAATGTTCCAGCAGGCCCCCTGAATCTTCTCTATTTATGGGACGGCTCACTATTTCAAAATGTGTGTTTGTTTGCTTATTTGTTTGTTTATGTATTTTTAACCCGTTCTCCATGGGAAAATATTTCATGCTCTCAAACTGTCATTAGTATGAGGTGTGTGTGTGTGTGTGTGTGTGTGTGTGTGTGTGCATGTGTGAAATGTTGGTATTTTACCTAAATCTGCTGTACACTTACATAATTGGAGCAACCTACATTTCAGTCTCTGAATGTCTTCATACACCACTGTCCCATTATAGAAGTCTCCTCTGTATGAGACCAATCCTTTTACAAACATATTTATACAGCTGTCTTTCCAGTGCATCCTTGCTATCAGGACCAGAGGGCCACAGATAGCAAGCAGAATCCCCATGAAGGAAGATTACCACACAAGATTACCACTGAATGTGCATATTTCATCAATGATGTAACACGTTTTAAAAGTATGGCCTGCTTTTATGTTGGCCCAGCCATAGTGTATTGTAAATAAAAAAAGCAAAACACATGAACCATTAATATTGATAAATTAAACTGTAATAAAGGAAATGCTTTCAAGAAAACGAACAACAGCAAACAAACCATTGGGTTGAAAGTAGTTTTGTGCAATCATCAGGCAGTGTACCATAAAATTATTTACATGATGCATGGATGATTATGCCAGATGTGATCAGCTAAACATCAACATGAACTGATTTCCATTTGATACTGCATTAGGGTGATTTACGTAATTTCTTTCATGAATTTTAATAGTTGGAAATAAAGTGCCTATTTCTCCTCTTTCCTTTTAGTTATCGTGATCTGTGCAAATGCAGATATTGTGCGGGAAATCATGTTGGCAGCCCACCAACGGCAGATGACCAATGGAAGTCACATTTTCTTCAACATCGACCTCTTCAACTCAACTGCATATGGTAGCACTGTTTCTAAAGACTACATTTCAGTTTTTGTAGCTTGTTGATCTTTAATCCACCAAAAATACCTAACCACCAATATACTTCAGATATACTTAAAAGTGTGAGGGTTTATCTGAGAGATCCATCCACAGTGATTTCAGCATTTACAGTAATCGCTAACTTTCAATGCTATTTTATATCTTTTCATTGCTATTTTATGTATTTTGGGTCCACATTCTTTTACATGATGCTTCCTAAAAATCCAAGCCGTTGTCTTACTGTACAGGAGATGGCTCATGGAAAAGAGGAGATAAACACGACAGCAACGCCCGAGCAGCCTACAGTGTTCTGCATACGGTGACATTGCTGAGGACTGTCAAACCCGAATTTGAGAACTTCACCATTGAGCTGAAGAAGTCGGTTCAAAAGCAAGGTGCTCACGACTGTAAAGGCTGCGATAATGTAAGTAATATTGCTTCAATTTTTCACCTGTTTGCTGTTTGGGTATCAGATATTAGTGGATATATATATTAGTGGATATAGATATTACCCAAATTATGCTTTTCATCTGAGTGTCTGTAAGAAAGTGCTGCTTGTCTGCAAAGATTCATATTAAAGAATGGAAGGTGAATTTACTCAAGTATGCTCTGGTTATTAGCCATGGCAGGACAGCAGCCATCGTACATTCATAATAACACACAATTACTCTTTGTAAACACTGACCACGGATGGTGTTCATGAAATGGGATCAAACCGTGAGAAAGTATATATATCTATGTTGTCCCTGTCTTTTATGCACAGTGACAGTTATGAGAGTATCTTAAGTGTGACACATCAATGAAAGTTTGCTGTGTGGACTGTTAGACTCTACAGTTAGAGGCAGCTAATTGATTTGCCTCAGACACGGACTAATTTAGACCCAGAGTCCAAGATCAGCCACTGTTCTGCATCATGCATTTGAAAAGAGCAACCTAGGATTTTGTCTGGCCTGGGAGTGGTGTGTGTGCGTGTGTCTGTGTGTGTGTGCGTGTGTATGTGCGTAAATGAGTGGAGGGAGGGACGTTTGGGGAGTTGCTGGGCATCGGGTGAGTTTTTTTGTTCCCTGTGCGTCGGCGGGCGCTGAAAAGCCATCAAGCCTCTCTGAAGGCAGACAGCAGGAGCTGTCATGTTGGAACAAACAGCCGTTGATGGATAGACCGGTCCCGAGGTTAATAGGCCCAGCGGGGGACCTGCCACTTTTCCGGCAGGCGCACTGCCGTCGCAGGCCCCCGCTACAAAGAACGCAAGGTGGCTCTCGGTTGGAGGCCTTGCTTATATGAGGAGGTGTCGCTAAGCACTGACGTCTGCAGAAAAACAGCGATGACAGAAAACAAAGAGCATTCTGATTCCAAAATATGAATGTGAACCTTTCAGCGTGGATCAGTACAATTATTTTATTGTGTGGACCAGCTTTTTTCATAAGCAAGAAAACATCAACCCAGTGCTGAGCTCTTGTTTGATTTTGTCAGCTCACAAATACTCAAAGCTCAAACTAATGCTTTATGCTTGACATGTCCAATTTGGCTCAGTTTGTCTTGTTGATGCATACTAAATTAATGACTATTTGGTATGAAGAATGACGGCCTTATTCATAAAATAAGGTGATACATTTTTCTCCGTTCTGACTGACTGTGTGGAATGCTGTTATGGGCATCAGAGCCTTGCACAGCCCCTGCCAGAGAATGTCAGGCCACCAATTTGCAGTTGACTCGTCACATATGTAAGTCTGCCCAGAGACATGATGGGTCCTGAACATCACAAAAAGGCCTCTGTCAACATGCCCGACTTGCACAACTGACTGATAGTCTGAGTCAAAGAAAATTTTTGTTGTTGAAAAGCAGGCAGGCCTAAATGTTTTCTACATCTCATGCATGTTTTGAATTAAATTTTAATTTAAATTTTAATCTAAGAGACTTTGAGATTGAGATGACCAGGAGAATCATACCAGATTACGTTTAAACTTATTTTTGCTTTCCTCAGACTAATCCTGAAGGTAATGACATTAAAATAGAATTGAATTTGTTAAAGAGTATCATAAAATAAAGGTCTGTATGCAGTAAGAATAAAACAAAACAGACAAACCAAACAAAAGCAAAAAAAGACTACACTAAACAAAATCATCAATAATGTATTTGAAAACTAAACAAAACAACCAACAATGTGTTTGAAGACTAAACAAAACAATCAATAATGTGTTTGAAAGACAATTGCTTTTACTATTCAATCATTGCCAAGGCCTCAACAGAAAGACATGCCAGTAGCAAGGGGCTTTTGATGCTGATAAGTGGCTATGACGCTCACATTCTCTTGGATGCACAACAAAACCCACATTTATTTCTACACATGGTTCTCAAGTTCAAGGTTTGCCATACGCTTGTAACACAAGCAGTTTTTTTCAGTCCATATTCCCCATTTAAAAGACCAATCAAAACAAGAAATGACTAGCAAACATTGAAGTCAGATGGAGTCTAAGTATTACGAGGAGAATTTCAGTATCCAAAATATTTATATGCAATGACAACCAGCAGGTGGGTGTGTTGGATTAGGGCTTTGTCATCAGATATTTGTAATGCA
Source organism: Tenualosa thibaudeaui (assembly GCA_027481765.1). Classification (NCBI taxonomy): domain Eukaryota; kingdom Metazoa; phylum Chordata; class Actinopteri; order Clupeiformes; family Clupeidae; genus Tenualosa; species Tenualosa thibaudeaui. Next base: position 7,697,629 of record JAIFZK010000018.1, on the reverse strand, counting down.
TTTTAAATGGCCACAGAAACTGCAGTGGTCTCTTCAAGCATGACATGGCCCTGTTTTATAAGATATCGTGTAGAGCATTAGCCAAGGCAAAACAAAAGTTTCAGCCATGCAATTGAGTTGCTCAGTGATGACCTTTGTTTTTATGTTGCTCCAAAAATGAAAAAAAAAAAAGTTAAAACAAATGAGCTCATGATCTTGCAGGGAGTCAAAGTTGTGCAAGGGGTATAGGAATGAACAGCCTCGTACATGCCGTCCCAGAATTCCACAGTGTGCGCTTGGGAGCTCTACTACAGTGCGTGTGTGTGTGTGTGTGTGTGTGTGTGTCTGTGTGTGTGTTTGTGTGAGAGAGAGAGAGTTATACTTTGGAGGAGCTATTTACTTTGATTTCTGCTGCTCAAGCAATATCCCTCTCCTGCTGCATGCGTCATCAAAGCCAGTCAAGTAGTAGCTCGACAATAGCCTGCAGGTTGCTTTAAGCTCCAGTAATTACCCTTATTAACACAAGGCTTTTCATTTCAGACATGTTTGGCCTTGGCATCAATTTATTGAGTGTTTGCTCTTGCTATGTATGTATGTAGACCCCACTCATTTACAATAGCACTGCTCTGATCCATATTTAATTTCTGATGGACCCTATACGACATGGTATTCTACATGATAAGTACTGTGTTGTATTATGGATGAATGTTTTCTTTATGACATGAAATAGAAGAACTATAAATAAAATAAAATAATTTCTCATTTTTTCATGTGTAATTCAAATAACAATGGGAGAGCAAGAACCTGAAATGACACTTTTATTTTTAAAAAAATCAAACAAAAATTCAAACAATGGTCACCTGTACCTTATTGGAATGCACCGAATCAAACACATTCCTATCACAACTGTGAGGCAAAAAAAATAAAACAATGTTCTGGAAGCAACACTTCCAAGATGCCAAGATGGCAGACAAGCACCAAGCTACCCATGCCTTTTCTTCTCTTGTGCACAGAGATCATTATCACTTTGAGTGGTGCTGGGAGCAGCTTGCATGCAAACGAGTAGGGAGGAGCCCAGTGTATCTTGAGCTACTCCCCCTAGATGGTCTTGCACAGTCCGTGACTGATGTGCTTAGGCCAGACAATGGCAGTACTGCACACTGTGTCATTACGAAATGTCCGTTCCAGTCCTTTCATTTTAAGGTGATGGTCACATCTTTCAGTTGCATCTCCTGAGACAACTCAACAACAACTAAGGTGATAGTTGTGTGACAACCAGCAAATTGCATTGAAAACAACATGTTTGTTCACTGCAAACAACTTTGTAGATGTACAACTTTATTGAGGCAATGAAAACGTAGGACAATTTGGACAATTGGACAGTCTGGACAGTTTCTGTACACTTTAGTCATATCAGCTTACCAATTACAGTAGAAACAACAGCAACAAAATTCATATCATTATCATTACTGCCGCTACTGTGGCAAGTACTGCCTATTGACATTTGCACATTGCACTTTTGCACTAAAAACACAATTACAACTACCTCTAAATGCACAAAGCTGGAACACTCAGTGAACTTCACCTCATGCCTTGTCTGTCCTGTCATGCCCTGCTACATTAGTAGTGTACTTAGGGTACTCTATGTCTTTTCTTGTCATACCTGTTATGTTAGGTAGTAGTACTAGGCAAAAGTAGCCTTAAGCCACTTGCACTTATTTATTTATACAAACTTAGGACTAGAATTGTCTTGTTGTTTATCTGCACTTTACTACACGCATGGGACAGTGGGAAACGTAATTTCGACTCCTTTGCATGTCAAGTACACGTGAAGAAATTGACAATAAAAGCAACTTTGACTTTGACTTTGAAAAGCATAATCCTTTTACAGTGCATTCAGCCAGATGGGTGACTGGATACAAGGCCATGAGGAAATTCAGTATTGTAAATATAATAGTTTTAAAATAAATTTAATTGAAATAGTTCCATATCCTGGTTACAAAAAAAAAGACACCCACCTAACCCCCTCTCCTAGGTTGTAAGTAAAAGGATGGCAAAACTGAGGTAACCAGGGGTGCATAGATTCTCCATTCTCATCAGAGGTCTTGTTCCAGAGCTTACATCACCTTCTAATTCCACATCCCTTTGTCATAACACATGGAATGGAAGCACTCTGTGTGGTCCTCACGGCTGGAATCTCCTGTCTGACACTTGGGCTACCAGCGTTGAGCTGTTTCAACATGAAGCATCGTCTTGTGATGTATACTAGCCCACACCCCTGCCCTCGCCCTCATTACGGCCCCAAGGATTCCCAGATCTTGAGCCGTGACGAGAATAAAAGTTATTTCCTTTCTACATTGGCAAGCATTGTGTCCTCCGCAAGAAGGGAAAATAAAGGGAAGGGGCGGAAGAGAATTTGTAACCTTGACTGCATCCATTCTCTTGTAGACACTTTAATGTCCCCAAGAATTCACTGGAGGCAACAGACCATTCAGCAATGGCCCAGTCAGGCTTTTGCATGGAGTTCTCATGTGAAATCATGCCTGCAGGTTATCTTGTGACATGTATTGTTAGCAGTGTCAGAATCACACAGTTTGTCGCTGAGGGTGCAGACAGTGTGTATATACCTTACCTGTAACTTTCCTAACATGTCCTTGAAATGACCCAGAGATGGATTGTAGTTAGCGCTTGTAAACCTTACACAGTCTGCTTCAGTGGACCAAAATGGCCAGTGGTATTGGTGTTGGCCCTGTTGGTCTTTGGGGTTAAATTTTTCCGTTTTAAAAATGCACTACATAGTTGGAAGGAGGAATGTTCACTGCCGGTAGACTGTGTTGCCAAATTGCAAACGGTCTCTCTGTAAGAAAACACCGCTGGGTTTGTATTATTATTGCAGTACCCAGTGATTTCTGTGCAGTTCATACCACGAAAAAAAAATGTATATAAACAGTCATATTACTATATCAGCTTTTCCTGCTGTTCCATTCCTAATAGGCTGTAGAAGGCAACTGTAAATATACAGAGATCTATCCCATCCAGTTATTGGATCCCTTAAGAAGCACTCCCACAAAGCACTGGGTTTTACAATTATTTTACTTGGGCAGTGCAAGGCGGACACTTTAAGACAGGAATGGTCCATGGATCTCTATCATAATATTTGCATCTATTAGTGCTGTTAGCTATTCTGTATCCAAGCTGAGCCTATGATTTTTTTTTTTGTTGTTTTTTCAATTGACTATTATCTGTTTGCTGTGCTGCAAAATTCAAAGTGAATGAGTGGCTGTGATTTCTCCTTTGACCCGTGCACAGGTCAATATGTTCATGGAGGGCTTCCATGATGCCCTACTGCTTTATGCCATTGCATTGCATGAGGCCAAGAAGAGTGGCTTCAACAAAAAAGATGGTCATCAAATCACACAGAACATGTGGAACAGAACATTTGAAGGTAAGGACTGTGTTCCAGATCTTGAAGCAGTATAGCAATGACATTTAATATCAATGATAATTATGAACTGATATACAGTGGTTATAATGAAACAATATAAGGGCACAAGGATGTCAGACCTACATCATTGTAGTCATTGTAGACATTTACATGCACTTATACAGTATCCCGAATTATGAGGCTTATCCCGGTTTTGAAAGCAGAGAAATTGGTTCATTAATACCCCTGTTAATATAATAAGTAAGGGATAACAGCTGATAAGGTGTTCTGTAATGCTTAATTAAGAGGTGGAGTGAAATTTCTCCGTCAAGTTAATTAATTCCGTATAACAGCACACCTCAAAGGTCGTTATGCCGTTTATCACTAAGTTGCAACTCATGCGTATAAGGAGAAGACATACATTTAAAACATAGAAAAGCTTTCAGCTCAGTTATAAAGAAACCTGTTCAGTTGCTGTACTGCTTTTTTTTCAATGGTGGTTACAGCTAATAACAGCTGATTCCATTGTTGCTAACAAGTTCAACTGCCGTTTACTATGGTGTTATAGTTACCATTCAAAAGAGCATTGAGATAGGGTAATGAGACTTTCGCCAGATCTACTTCATAGGTGTGTGTTATATAGAATTAACACACACCCTACCAGCCAATCAGAAATCAGCATTCCATGATAAATACTAATATTCCAGTTACTGATTATAATGTTCTCACAGAGGATTCTAAAGTGCGCTGCTTGATTGTCTTAGTGCTTATCAGCATTCCATCTCACACGTCGTACTCTAGAATCTTTCTCTGCAGCTGTCAGGAATCAGTATAAGGTGTTCACATGCTAGTAAACACCTTTTCCACTAGCACATGCTAGTGGAAAAGGTGTTTACATGTGTTTACATGGATACCCTGATCATATTCAAGATACTTAAGTGCATGTAAATGTAGTCATTGTCTAGTAATAAGCTATAGTATTTCTGAAAGTCAAACAAAGCATAAATTCTCATAAAATAAATGTTTTGGCACTAAATAAGTGTTTGGATCACTAAGACAACAACTGGACAACTACATGAAATTTTCATTAAATGCTCCATAGGCAGTGCCGCAATTTACAGATTTACACTGCAAATTTGACCACTGCAACTACTGCATGTGGATGTACACATGTAAATCACACTCACATGCACACAAACACAAAGCCATACAGGCCTACCAAACACTGGCCCAGAGAGCCAAGGTTTCCTGAAACCTGCACAAAGCACCCCACTGACTCTTTGATTTGCTGCTATTTTAATCACAAGGGGACATGTGGGCCCTCTGGCTAAATATCTGATCATTGTAAACACACTGTATACATGAAATGTATTTTTTGCATTTTGTGCAAGGCCCTCGAATGTCTCCAGCGTATGCATCAGTGACAGGGGCTCTGGGAGAATTTTCAGTCAGTGTCCCCGGTTGTTGAAGTCACTTGCTGTTGTTTGTGTGTGGGGTGTGAGGGCCAGAAGGCTGTTGTGTCCAAGGTTGCACAATTTCACAATCCAGTTTAGACACACAACACACTTACACACACACACACACACACAAACTACTCACTCCAAAGTCACACACATGCACACAAAACATTGTACTTACTGGCAAAAGGGTTTTGAAAATCCTTATTAGGCAGGACAGTAAAGAACTAGGCCTTTGTCTTTCTGAGCAATCCACTTTCCTAGTGACTTTTCTGCGACAGACCGAGTTGACTGCAGACCACGCAGCTGCTGTGCACCGCACGCTACGAGTCTCGCCTCCTCTCTCCACATGTCTAATCGTATTTGTGTCTACTGAAGAAGTGGATCGTTTTACACTCAGTCAAAGTCTGCTGGAACATGATCTAAAGCCAGGGCTGACAAATTTGGCCCCAACTCTAGCATCTCCGAGGTTTCTCTAAAGAACATCTGGCCAATTCATCTCATTATTTGGACCAATATTGTTGGTGAACTCCAGTCCTGGAATTCTACAGACTCTTTTGAGTAGCAGGGAGAACAAACTGAGAACACCTCTCACTATCACAATTAATTATCCATGTCTTCAGGATATTCGTATTTCACTCAGTTGCTTAATGCTCTGGATGGTGGTGTAGTATGTCCTCTCTGTATTGCCTTTTTAAATCCCCGTTCAATCAAAATGAAGCAACATTTGAAAATGCTTATTGCTTGACTGTGTTTTCACCCCTCACATGTTTCCCTTAGCTGTCAAAAGTGAGTTATAAAGCCTTTTATCTTCAAACAAGTTCTAACAAGCCCCCATTTCCCCATAATCATTTAAAATAGCACACCCTTGGTGTATTTCAACTGTGTCATTTTTAAACTTCATTCAACATTCATTCATTAAACTTCTGTTGCAAAATGGATGTTCTTTGCACAAGTCTGCTGGAAAGTCTTGCTGGCCATACTGCCAGAACTAAACGTGAAATAACAATGTTTTGTTCTGCCGGAATAGTCAGGAACAGGGTCATGTTTTCTCGTTAAAAGAAATAATATTTTAAAAATGTCAAGAATTCGGGAACACAGACGGAGGGATGAAATTACAATTTCTGGAGACGAAGCCAACACAAACGGCGGGAGGCGGATGAGATTTCCTGTTGTATTGGCTGTCCGGAATTTGTCGACTCTTGTTCGTGTTTTTCTTGGAATGTCCAGGTCTTCTAGCTAATTAATTTTCTCTCCCTGCACATTCCTTTTGCACAGGCATTGCTGGCCAGGTGTCTATAGATCCCAATGGTGACAGAGAGGGAGATTTCTCAGTCATGTCAATGACAGATTGTGAAGCAGGAACCTATGAGGTAAGAATGCCAGGAGGAAACATGATTTCCATTTTTTATGTCAATGGGGTCTACTTTCACAAAAATCCTGACATCCTTTGAACCTCACAAAATGTATGCATGTCTTTTTCTGAAGTACTGGTCAACAAGTCAGATTTAGTGATATTTTTCATTTTTACTGAGGGTGGACATATATGTCATGCTCATGCCTTAACCTTTCACTCTGCTTGCTCGTCCCTTACACAGACTGTCCTTAACTACTATGGGGTCAACAGGAGCTTCCATTTGCCGAAACCACGTCTCACTGAAAAATTCTATTTGCACATGAGGCAAAGAACTCCCACCAAGACAGACCCATCAACTCCCACTAAGCCCGATCCCAGCCCCGCCGACATGTCATCATGTAAATTATCTCTGCTACTCACATTTTTGCGTCTTACTACAGCCACCATGGTGGTCCAACCATTACAAAGACGGTGCAATTTTCCCTGCTAACAGCTTTCATTTTCCTCCCCTAAGCAGGTGGACTAGGTGTGTCGGCAGTAACTGGTATCATAGTTGGCGCGATGCTTGGCACAGCCTTGCTGATGGCATTCTATTTCTTCAGGTAAGATGGAAACATAGAAATTTCTCTACTCTCCTGATTTTCTCCCTCTCTGCTGTTGTGTAAATAGACTAAATGTCAGTTTGCATTTCACAGCCTAGAAAATATAGATGGCATTGCCATTTCAGTGTTGCATGATACACTGTCAACACAGGATTTTGCTGGGCGTGTTAATAACAGCTACCAAGGAGTGTGCAGTTGTAGAGGTGTACAATGGAGTGTGACTGTTGAGTTTTCTAACAGGTGGTCCCAGTGCATAAATGTTTAGAAGAAATCGGATTAAACTAGGCACTGGGGTTTTCAAGCAAATACCAGAATTGAGTTACGCTCACACAAACAAAGGGAGATTTTTGTGTATATATTCAGTGACGGCTGTATCTCAGACAGTCTCTGCGCTGTTTGTTGTCACACAGGAAGAATTACAGGATAACCATTGAGCGGCGAACGCAACGCGAGGAGTTCAATGCTGGAAAGCACAGGCAGCTTCGTGAAGACTCCATCAGGTCAAATTTCTCAACGGCGTAGAGCAACAAACTCACTCACCAACTCTCCTCCTACAAATCCCTTCAGCTCCTCTACCCCTTCCACCACCAGATCCCCCTCCCCCAAGCACTCCCATCACCTTGTCTCCCGTTGCCACGGCTCCCATCTCTGACTCCAGGAAAGTGTGTCTTAGAACGTGACCAAAGACTCAGTGAGAAAGCTGTCAAAAGGAGTCATGCTATTTAAAGACATGCTTCAAGTGTTGTTGATATTATCTCATGTTTCTTTTCTTGAGTGCATGTGTATGTTTGTGACAGCAAGAGTGAGTGTGTGAAAGTGGTGTTTTTTTTTAACTTTGGTAAACTCAGGAAAGATGTCTTAATTACAGAGTGCCATTTACAAGGTATCTCATCTCTATTTGTAGGAGAAAAAAAAATAGTGCAGACATTGTCACCCCATGCTAGGTTGATCTGGATCTCAGGATTACCTGTTTTCCCCTCAGTTGTGTATTAATCTGGTGCACTAATACAGATAATAACAGATAATAAGTCCTTCACACATTGATCAAATCTCTTTCAATCTTTTAGCTTCATGTAGGGAGAGGCCATGATGAGACTGTTAATTAAAGCATTCTAACTGAAAGCAAAATTTGCAAAGTGCAAATTTTGCAAAGAATGAAGCTCTGTACATCCAGATTTTCCACTGCAAGAAATATACCTGTAATTAAGCTTATTTTAAATACAGAACTGCGGAGAAATTGTTTTTTGCATTTTAAATTGTTAGCCACATGATAGCGACCAGTGGCACAACAATGTGGCACAAACCATGGTCTTATCAAAGCTCTGCCATTATTTCAAATCAGCGCAGGAAGGAAACCCATGTGTGGGACAACTTCACTCATGACTGGTTTCAATTTTTGTATCTGTCTTTCAATGAAAACCAGAAATTTTTCAGAAGCCTGTTCTGTGCTTCTCCCCATGTCTTGTTCTGATTAAATCAGGAGAGAAAAAAATGTATTTCACAATAGCAATCAGCTCCAAGGAATCAGAGTTCTCTTTAGGTCAGAGCTGTAGTGCTTTGAGTAATGGACAGGTCAGGAATTTGATTGTCTCCTTGTGCAAAATCAGTGGGAGATTCAAGCACACTTGTCACTTTGTGTGAGGCCTGAATTAATTGAAAATAAAAACACAACACCAGGTTTTATGTACGTGTAGGAATATTTTTTTGAAAACAGATCAAATCCAGGCCTGTGTTTTAAAAGACTAGGGTGATGTAAGCTATCATTGGTTAGAGTTGGTTTGTTAGGCTGCTTTCTCCACTGACTTTTGTCAGTCCTGTTACTCAGTTGTTCATTGTCATGTTTCTGCAGTAGTAAGATTCAGAATTAGTAACTTCAAAAAAGACAGACCAGAGCAGGAAACCAAACACAAATACACACATTTCTATTCCCTTTTTGCAAAATGCAATGCACCGTACACTCTCCTTGGCTTTTCCATGAGGCACGTAATCAACATAAACTTTGAAAATAATTATTATAGCTAGTGTGCTATGATCCCCACTGCTTTTTTTCTGTCATCACTGTAATGAAAATCTTTTTTTTTTTCAGAGCACCATGAGACAATGTAAAGTGTAAAATGGCATATTATATTATATTATATTATATTATATTATATTATATTATATTATATTATATTATATTATATTATATTATATTATCTATCATCCATTAAAATTCCACCGATAGCTTATAAAATCTTCTGGGAGGTGTTCTACAGAGAGTCATGTAAAACAAGGTTATGTATTTAGTATAAAACTAAATAAACATTTGAAAGATAGAGCTGTATTATTATCAGTCTATTGTAAATACTTATGATCACATTGAATGTTAACAGTTCCATGTTACATAGCTTGTATTCTCCAATCCTATTGTCGGGGCCGGAAATGAAACATGTCAATTCATTTTGATAGGAAATTAATACAATAAATCCCCATTAAACCCTGTGCGGGAAAAATAACCAATCGCAGAAACAGTTTGGCGTCAAAATATTGGTTCTAAGAACAACCAAGTGTTTTCAAGTACATCTGCTTGAGACTATCATGGTTTTCTGAATAAGGTTTTGGTTATTGATCTTGGAAATCCTACGTACTCAGTGCTGCACCATTTCAATGAAACTTTAAATTGAATAATAAGCACTCATTCCACACCAATCTAAGGATGAAGAGCCTACTTGGAGTACATTGTAAACTTATAAATGTCTTAACTTTACTACTAACAGCTAATGTGATTGGTGGACAAAGCTAAAATGTGGTAATAGCATTAAGATCAATCAAAGACAGTGTTTTATTTCAGTTCCTGTAATCTTCTATTGATAGTGCTTCAAAAGACTTTTTTATAAGTGAAATTTTTATTGCACATGTAAAATATTGAAAATAGAATTATGTTTAGATTCATTGTATCTGAAAACTCAAGGAGGATCTCCAAATACAAGAGCAGAGTAATTTCATACTGTATTTATAATAATCTTGAATATTCAAGAATGTTCAAGTTCAAGCTTGTTGAATGCAACACGTTGAGTTAGCCCATAAGACAATTGATAAGACTATGGTGGAGGAAAACATGTACTGATTTAAGTAAATGTATCTGCTTATAATGTTATATAATTGTTGTTATTTATTGATACTTTTTTTAGAAGTTCATTTTTTCCTAGTGTTGATTTTAATGTTAATTTTTTTGTGTGAAATACTGTACCCTTTTGACAAAAAAAAAATAAAATCTAAACTAGCTTTTTCATGAAAACGTGGTTCAGCTAATAATACATGTTTATGGCTTTGTAAACATTTCTGCTTGAAATGTAACTTATTTAGATTTATCAGAACATATAGGACTATTGACAAATAAAAATGAAAGAAAATGCATTTTACTGTGTTTAAGACTCTCAGTGTTATTATATTTATATTAGAGCTGTTGGCCATGGTTATTATCTCTTATACTGCATATGTGAACCAGTCTGTGAAAACACTGAATGTCCATGTGAATTGCCCAGAGATACAGATGGCCTTTCCCCAGAAGAATATCCTTAAGTTAAGCATCCTCACCTCTGAATTCAGGTTTTTTTTAATGCGTGAGCACATGGAGAGTTTGCCATTCCCCGCAACTTTAGGAAATTCCTCATAGACTTATAAGTTGCTGTGGGCAAATGATTCCAGACTGCAATGTTGCCATGTGAACACAGGTGATCCAGCCAACACAAACAGTGAGTCAACTGCGCTGCCCTCTACACACGAGAAGGGCAGGAACTGCAACAGCATATGCTCATCTCCAAAATACATTGCCACCACATTATGTACCATATACCAATGACACAATGCATTATGACATTCAAGAGGTGTTCACATTTTGTTAATGCAATATGTATGCAGAAATATGAATTTTAAGGCCTGTAGTGAGCTGTAGTGAGTGGTGCAAGGGGTGCTCAGTCAGTTGTAGAGTGTCCCAGGGTGCAAGCAACAGTTAAAAGTTTATGAGCCACTGGTCCATGCATTCTGACAAAATGTATAAATGAACAGTAGGATGAATGAATAAATGGATGGATTACCCATTCATCTCGGTAAAATATGGCAGAACCTATTGATGTCAATGCTGTGTAGCATTCCTCTGCACAATTAGCGATGACTGAGTAATCTGGTCCTGAAATCACATCAAATTTCTGCATTGCACCCCCACCACAAAAAAATGTATTTCCTTTTCATATCAAAAGTTGTTCTCATTGGTGTTCCCATATAGCCAGGGCACATGTAGAAATGTGATTTCAGTACCCTTGCAGCGATAGAGAGAATAATGATGTAGACCTGTGTCTATTGCACCCCTATTCTGCATATGAATAAAATATTCTGTCAGTACATATATTTTTGCAGATTACAATGCCAAACAGTATGCCACCATCAGGATCGCAACTAGAAATTTTGGGTCTTATGACAGAAAATAATTTTGGGTCCCCCAAACATTGATAATATTAGGGCCCTTAGAATAACCTAGGGCCCATAAGGTTCAGTGCTTCATTGTTAAAGATAAATCATAATCATAATGTTTTTAATCATAAAAACAAGACTTATAAACATCATATAATGTAAAATTTGACCTATTTTGCTGCCATTTTTTGAACGCTGGGGGGAGGGGCAGGTGGGGCGTGAATAAGGATGTTTTGGACACTGGTTACATCTACATGTACATCCCATACATTCAAGTGGTTAGGCTAGTTATTATTACTAGGACAGGGCCCGTGCCAACGGTTTTCCAGTAAACAGGTAGCCCAGTTACATCTATGCAGATCGGTCCTTATTGAATCTGTGGTGAAATAGATTTATGCCCATGCAGTTAGAAGAACCACTTGTTTATTGAAGGTAGGCTACAAAGAGGTCCAAAGTAGCGCGAGTTGAAATTGTGTGTATATGGGTCGCCTGTGTGTAACTTATTCAATGAACTTCAGTTACTTACTCAAGCCACTGAATGTAATGAATGGTCCAGATGAGAGGAATTCTGCATGATCAGTTTCTACTGTCTTAAGAGGCTAATTCACCTCAGGAAGAAAATCCTCTCTTAACAGTCTGATTACCCCTTGGACTTCTCCCAAGCAACTCATTGACTGAAGATTGTTGCTTCCTTGGGCTTTCATGAGACATTTTGATAAGCAGTCCTAATGGCAGATAGGATGCATTTAGCCTCTTTTGCTTGTGTCCCTGAAACAGATAAATGGTGCTTGACTGAAGAAATAAATTCTTCTTGTGGATGAGCACAAAATAATCTGTACCTGTATTTATCCAATTTTATAAATGTTTGCTAAAATGATTCAACATCCTTGTTTATTAGCAACATCTTTTATACTAAACACAGGTTGCACAGGCAGAGTAGACACAAAATAGAAAGTTTTCACGAATGTGTCAGGGTGCATTTCTGTTGTTACAAAATAACCATGGGTATTTTCAAAATATTGCTTGATAATAAACAAGCATCATTGCACTTTGATAGCCATGTGGCTTGAATCTTGATGTTTTGTAGTATGTTCTCAGCATGGCATTGCTTTGATCAACCTTTATCCTACATTGCTCTAATTAACTGTGCGAATGTTGGACAAACTGTTCCAAAGAGAATGAGTCATATTCCTCAATGAAATCTGCAAGTACACCAATTGTGAAAAATGCAAATTCTCCCTTGAAAAACTCAATTCACATTCTTCTTTTAGCCTTCACTTAAATGGAGAATACCACAAAGCCACATGAATTTGGTCCTCTCTCCACCTGCAAGTCTTTCGTAATTAAACAGTTTATCATCCCCAGACACAATTGCTCAAGTCCAGTCAAAGCACAATGGCTTAACATCTGAGAATGCACTCAGGCAATGAGCTCTGAAAGATTTCAAAGCCCATAAAATCACACTTGATTCACAGTCATCCCTTTCGTTGACATCTGGCAATGGAGACCCAAGTGGAAAAATTCCATGAATGCTTTTTAATCAAAAGCCTGCATACTATGAGGTTGAACCTGTTGAGTGGGCACCAGCTTCGAACAGCAGTGCTTGAGGGGGGAAAAAAAAGTCCTGGCCGAGTGGTGACCTGCAATATTTTAAGGCTTGGCCACAAACTCCACCATATGGCTTTAACAGAGGACATTCCCCTACCTTATTCTTTTAAAGACGTGTCTGCTACATTTGATTTTACAGCATCAGGATCTGTTTGAAAGGCCTTCAAATAGCAATGTAATGAATTTGATAGACCACTGAAGACTGACTCTACCAACAAATGCACTGAACACATAGTGGAGTCTGTAAGATGTTTTTTTTTTTGGTCTCTTTTTTTATCCTGTAAGTCATAAAATTTTAGTGTATTCAGCTATTGCTTGGCGAAAACGTAGCCATGAGTAATCGTTTCATAAACAGTCACATCTCAGATTTAATAAAACATATAATATGCTTACTTATTGTCACACATTGAGGGAGAAACTCAGAACATCTGTGAAACCTCACTGTGGATGCCAGTGCTCACATCCACATACGAAAGAAAGTAGTTTCAAGATTTTAAGCACTGCAAACGTGCCAACAACAACACCATGTTGCTTCCTGTTTTTCGTCCAGCGTTCTTGCATTCCACTTGGACATGGAACATGCAATTGTCCATATCTTATTGCTATTAGCACAACTGCTTTTCAAATTTGATTGTGGTTTTGGTCAGTCCCCTCTAGATATGTGCTAATTCCTTAAAAACTCTCAAGTGAGTTTTATTTCCACATTTTACACACCCAATATTTAGAACCAAAGTATTGGCCCCAATTAGAGGGTGTGATTTCACATTTGACAGCAGAGAATGACAAGTTGAGAGACAGTTATGAATGGAATGAGAAACAGGGTTTGGGAAAATAGAGACTTTTTTGTATAAAACTAATTCTTCTGTGTCTACTCCGTGAGCATCAGAGAGACATGTGGCGTTTCTGCTTCCTTAAATGATAGCTGTGCCATTATTCCTGCTGTTGCTTTGATGATAAATCTTAATCTGGTTTAGGAAATCCAAGTCTTTGAAATACACTGATGCTTTCCAATGAAATCTTTCCTGATTGACAAACTGTTACTGCAATCAGTGCTTTGTCACTGCTCATTCCCTGGTTCTCATTAAGGCAGAGCAACACAATGAGAACGGCTGCATAATAAAACAAACCCTCATTCCTCTATTAAGTTGATTTTATAGCTTCGGCCCCTTTTAAAAAGATACAATCCATCCATGGCTATTCTCCTGTTGAAGCTGGAAACCATAACCATGACCAAAATTTCTTCACTATCGCTCAAGTCTAAACCACATGAGCATCTGCCAAAGTAAAAATAAGCGTTCTCTCCCAGGACCACCCCACTCTGTGATGATTTATGCAACAAAATGATCACCATACGAAATGCAACACCTCCTCGCTCAAGAACCAAGGATAAAATCTCCACAAAACCCAGTCAGACACACAAATACAGTGCAGGCTAACCCTCGGGACGTGGGGTGAGGTGGGGTGGGGGTTTTGGGGGCAAGAGCGCTTAGGCTCAGAAAAGACTGGGGGTATTTCAAGTGTGTTGAATTGCTCATAGCATAAAGGGATCCCCACACTGCGTTTGTAAAATATGCTTGGTGCTATTCAGCTGCCAAAATCCACATTTTTGGCATTCCTGAACTTGTATTGAACAGAGGTATGCTCCTGAGGGGGACCTTCATTACTGCATTACCCATTTGGTCCGGGGATTTGTACGAGCTAAAATGTATTTCAGATTGGGTGAATGTGAATACCAGTGGATCTGGTGCAATGAATAACACAATATCTTTAGTCAAGTCAAGGATCTTTAATCACCATCAGGGTTGACAGGAAAAATTGGGATCAAAGGTCACAAGAACTAAAGTAGAAATTCCCATGAACAACCTCTTATTGGTTATCTAAAAATTTATAAAGTGTTGGTAAGAGAGAGAGTTGGATGCTGAAGAGATGGATGTGCAGAAAAGAGGTGTTTTATTCCCTGAAATGTTTATATAGTTTGTAAATGATCTCTGTTCTGCTTCTCCTGAACTTCATCTGTGAGCAGCATTTCATAAAATCACTGTCTGGATGGGTATTTAATGAATGGACTGGCCTGGGTTCAAAGATGCTTCACAGGGTTTGTGTCAGTTATCCCTCAATGCACACTCGCAGAGCATGGTTCTGGACAGAAGCTGAGGCAAGAAATTGTGTGATTATATAATTAGTTAAGGATGTGTTGATATGAGATCCAAAAATGATAGAGTGGATGTTGGTCCCATTGGCATCTGAGGATCCATCTTACCTGGGAAGAGCATTAGTCTCTTTTTTTGTTTTGATATTGCAGTCAACAATGGTGCTAAACCGGTTGACAAGGGGCTAAGAACTAAGAAAATTAGCAATTGTTGTGCAAACATAATGAAGTGTACATAGTTAACATAAATCATCATGTTGTGCAAGGAGCAGTTTTATTCAGTGAGTTCATTCTGTGCAAACACCCCTCTTTACAAGATATCGTTCAGTCTACAGTCTTGAACACTGCTCTATAAACATAGGTTATGTTGGCCCATCCCTTTCTGTTCTCCAGCATCCAAGATTACCACTGAGAAAACGAGCTAGAGTAACACTACTCTCCACCACAGTATCTGCAAGTATAAGCCAATTCATGCTCCTGGCCCTGCTTAGACTGTGCCAGCTCTGCCCAAGCAAGCATCGGCTTAAAGCTGAAAAGGAAGTGAGAAGTCAGCATGAGACAAAGCAGGAGATTTTCTCTGTGCTTCCATGAGGAGCATAAATCCTTGTAGTTTAGAGTCCAGGATTCTGGTATGTTTGCATTCCTGCCAGTATCAATCCCTGGGAGCAGTGCTCGCAGTGAGGTTGCCGTCTGTAGAAATTGTTGATCAATGGTCCATCGATAATCTCCTGTAAATCTAAAGAATTTCCCTGTCTTGTTTTATAGACATCCACAACAGCAGTTGTATTACATTACAATTTAAACAATTTACTTAGCCCTGTAGGTTACCAGTCACTGAAGCAGCAAATAGTACATCAACACAACATAATACAAATAGATAACAAAATTGTACCATATATTTAAAAAAAACAAAACAAACAAAAAAACACAGCTGCTTTTCAAATGTCGTACTGTACACGATGTAACACTATTTTAAGTATCCCTCTGATGACAATTTGTCTTGCTACCTTCTCCAAATTAATTTAAATGGCATATAGTCATATGAAGGGTAGATAAACATATGGTGTTAACAGCCATCCAGAATTATGCACTGTGCAGTTCTGGGTGAAAGGTTGTAAACCACCACAAAATAAAAGAAGAACTAGTTACAGCATGACATTGCTGACCTTATTGCCATCAAACAATCAACATCTTCTAGCAGTGCCAATAAAAAATGTTTGGAAGGTTTTGTGTGCCTTATAGGTAGCTATAGGTCATTTGTTTTACAAACAATTGTTTGTTTTACAAACGTATAACTCAGACTTCACACCTTTTATCTTGTTTCATATCCCCTGGTTTTGTGTGTTCAACACTGCCTGCCTAACAACTCTTGTCATTAGCACAACTAGTGTTGGCCTGGAACTGAACTTTTTTAAAACACCACCCGTGCATTTCCAGTTAAAAGATTCAAGGCTTGTGAAATGACTCAAAGGCAATGACACAAAGGCTAATGTTTTAATGCCTCCAACATCCTCGAGTAAGAAGTGGTCAATCTCACATTTGGCCCCAAAACAATTCTGCCTGTAGACGCATGATGACAGTTAGCAATCTTAACAGACTGTGCAAAACCTCAGGTTTAATTCAGGTATAAAAAGCAAGAGTGAGATCATTGGTTTACACTCCACAATGTTTGCATTCAACATAACTTGTAGGTCACTTTAACAAAAGACCTATTCCAAATGAAAACAAAAAATGTGCACGGACAATGCATCTGTATTTAAGGACCGCAGCAGAAAGACAGCCTTAGTAGAATATCTCACCCAGTGCTTTAACCGGCACTTCTCAATTTTAGCCTCTAGCGTACCGGGACTTTTTATCCCTTAATGATCTGCTGTTACCCACCGCCTAATTTACCTGGCAACAGTCGAGTAAGGGGAGTACCAGCACTTATTTTTTTTCCACTTAAAGCACTGATCTTACCTTTCCAGACTCTCTTATAAATTGTGAATTACATGAATAGACAGCAGTGACTGTCTTAATACATATGCATGAAAACTCGGATGAACATTAGAGCAAAGATACAGGTTGAAATATTTGCAGGTGCAACAAAGACCATGGAATGAACTTACATGCGACAAATGAACATACACTGCATGCAACCTTTAATTATTAAGTAATTAATATATAACTACTAACTAACTGTCAAGATCGATAGATAATGGAGGACTTAAAGGAGCAACATGTTGTAATCTGGGGCACTGGTTGCATGGGCCAGTTTGTCTGTATTGGTCTCATCAGCTGTCATACTGGTGGTGAGAAAGCTATGGGATCAGAGGCTAACATCAAAGTAGACAAATGCCTCTAACAACAGGGATCAAATGTGATGGAGATCTCTTTTAATATACTGGTATATTCAGACTGACCAGATTTATTATCTCTGAAACATATTAAGAGCAATTTTATTGAAACCTGCATGCAATATTACTCAACATAAATTCGAATTGATGGTGGCAGTGTGGTCTTTAGAAATGTGGTAATCATAATGAGAATAGGAATGTGAAATTGTTTAACAAGTCCTGTCACACAAGGAGACATGCCATGGGTTTTACGTTACTTCCACAAGCCAGAGCCCAATGTGTGTGTGTGTGAGTGTGTGTGTGTGTGTGTGTGTGTGTGTGTGTGTGTGTGTGCACGAGCATATGTGTTGATATGCAACGGGAGTGTGTGTGTGATGGTGGTGTTGGTCAGGGGGGATACTGCCAGACAACTTTTGCTTATTTTTGTCCACTTCGTAATCTATATATTTAATCTGTGTTTCATATTTACCTCAGGGAGTTAGCAAGTTAAACACATGAAGTACCGTGACAGTATGAATAATAAACACACAGAGGCAATAAGCATGTCAGCTCCAAAAACAAGTTGTTAAGCTGTACTAACATCAAAAATGAAAGTCTTTACCTGACCACCCTCTTAGATGTTTACCAATGTTCTTGTATATTCATCACAGGACAATTTATCTCGTTTCTACAAAAAGCTTAATGTAAAGGGGGAAGTGTTTCTCAGTCTTAATTTTATCACTTTTAATCACTTGCTCAGCTTAGATATGCATGAAGGTGTTAGCCATTGTGATGCGATGAAATCTCATGAACAACAGGGCATGCCATTAACCCTGGTTGTTGTGTGAAATTCCTGAGATGCGTGGGACGGTTTTATTTACTTGAGAGTCCTGATCGCTATCAATTGTATGCCACATATAATGAACTGAAACAGACTAACCCAAAATAAAAGTCAGGTCTTACTTGAAAAAAGTCATTTTCTGTCCTATTGCCTTGTTTTATGAAAGTTGCTCTCACAACCTGTGTGGCCCCAGTGACGTCAGAGATCATTTTATCACTCAGATGATCTCGCACTCATCTGAAAGTGGACGGCCGCATTTCTTGTCATTGGTTTGGGAGCAATCTCAGATTTCCTTCCTTCTCAAATCAGTGTTTCCTGTCTTATCAGTCCGAGTTTTCACTGTGATCAATTTTCACTTTCCTGTTGTACCCCTGCTGTGTGCACTGTTTTACTGAGAAGAAAAAGGCAAATGAGTTTCTTAAGAATTCTTCACCCTTATTTCCCGTTAGTTTTCAACAAGGCAATTTCACTTCAACTGTTCGAAAGCCCTTAACATAATCAGTAGGTGGTAGATTGGCAAGGCTCTCTTGGTCATGTGATGGTAGGTGACTCACGACTGGGCTGCTGTGCACTGCAGTCCATCTGAACTCCTTTTTCTCATCAACCTCCTAACAGGTTTTGTCACAGTAGGCTATAAACCACATTTGGTCCTAGAAGAAAAGTGGCAGTGTCTCTGTCCAAGTGTCAGTCATCAGCAGTAGTATGCTGTGAACATTCGGGTCATTGGAGATTGGATATCTTAATTGCAGCAAAATGAGAGACAGTTCACCAGTCAGGAAGCAACAACACACCTGTGTCAAATTATTGAACGTACTCTTAATGTAATGCAAATTTAGAGATGTTGTAGAGTATTAAAGATTCCTCATCTGAATATGCCATCATCCCCCCTTTAGAAACAAAGGAAAATGGGATATAGTTAAACCTAAAGAGATATTGCCAGACATCTGTGCAAAAACATTTGTTCAGTGTCAGCTTACCTTGCCAAGAACTGCTTCTTTTCTCGCCTCAGTTTTCCTGCTTTTTTTGTGTAAATATATCAAAATGGCAGTGATGTGATTGTAATTTATATTAATGATTCTTTCATTCAACATTTGGATGGATATGCATTCTCATTCTGGGAGTGAAAAATGTTTTTTCTTTCACCAAAAGAGAAAAAAAACTTTGGCCCTCAATACATTACCAAAGGAAACAGTTGTACTTGAAATTGGCCTGCTGCCCAAAGACTGTGAAAAGATCTGGAGGCCTGTCAAACCACTGAGCCTCTCAGCTGTGTTGCTCTTTCCCATTCCCAGTAGGGGCTCCCAGCACAGAATTTAGTAACTGGATAGGCTTTGAGAAATACAGGCCACGCGAGACCTGTTTGTAGTTTTAAAAATTAGCCTTCTAAGGCTATGGGTGAGGGAGAGAAGGGGGGAGTCACCGGACCCCAACGATCGTGACTGTGAGTCGTTTTTGGAATTACACTGCAAAGTAACAATATTTATTATAGAATTAATTGTTGAAATTATTGAAATCTGCCAGAGAGTTCAGGAAGAGAAATTCCCCCCGCTGCCCTGTGTCTGCACACTAGTGTCCAATGGTTGTAATAAACTTCTGGGAATTGTACTAAGGGTGACCAGAAAACTACGCAGAAGAATGTGTGGACTTACAAGAGTCCGTGGAATGCAGATGAGAGCTATTAACTCTGTTATAAATACTTAGCCCAAACTACATGGTCAAACGCTCTAATCTGACGATCTGTTATGTGAATGAATCACTATGAGGTTTCTCCTGCTTTATTTAAAGTATTCACTGTCTGCTAAGACTCCTCCACTTTCACTGGTTTCCAGCCAGTTTTCCCAATTTGCAATTTACTTTCGCTGGGGATGCTGATCTGAAACCTCAAACCGACACTTAAAACACTGTCCAGATCCCCAAAATAGGCTATTTACATTCCTTCTTACAGAGGGCCTATTTAAAGAATACATTCAACATTTTGTCCTAAGAGTGATTCTTGAGAGTAAAAAAAAAACAAATTTTATCTGTTTCCCAAATCCTTCACTCCTAAGACATTGACAGACTTAAAGAAAGTCTTACTAGGTTATTTAAACCAGTCTGGATGAATGTATGCGGTCAAGCCACAGCTCTTTGATGAACTAACCACAGCCTCTTTTCCTTGGCAAATACAATGCATTTACATTTCTTGTAACACTTCATGAATGAAGAAACATCAGTGACATTACACATTAGCAGGAAACACCACCAGTTTCTCTCTCTTTTATTTTTTACACAGAAATTGGAATTGTTTACTTTCTCAAGGAAAGAGCTTCTGACAAGTAATTGAAAACACAAGAATTATATTCATCCTAATATGATTTGATTCCTGCACGAATGTTCCTCCCAGACATGCAATTTGTGTGTCTGCACACTCAACTCCTTCAGCTGTTTCATTCTCTCCCTTTTTTGAACTTTGAAATATTCCTTTAAAATATGATCTTAATTCTAAGGAACCAGCTAGCCATGCCATCAGACATCTCGTGGGTACAACAACTCTGATGTCAAAGTCTATTTTCCTCAGATCTTTCGGGACAAAGTTTTTCATTGAGGAGAGCTCCTTTTCGCCTCTGAAATACTTCTGAGTGAAGCCTGGGGGAACAGACCTCGCTTCGACATCTAAAGAAAATAATGTCTGACGTTAAAACGGCATTATGGGATGTAAATCCACAAAAGCACTCAGTCTCTAAGAATGTGTGTGATCCGCCCTGTTTTATTGCCAGGCTGTATTTTGTAGATTGAAGTCCTGAGATTAAGCCAGCGTGGAAGGTTCACCTGACACATTCCTGTCATGGCCATGGTTTGGGTTTTATTAAAACTGCATGGAAGTAGTGTGGGAGTGTCCAAGATGTTTGAATTCAATTATGTCCATGCCCTTCATTTCTCTCAATTATTCATATTTATAGCGGGATAGCATGTTAGCACGACTTCGGCCCGCCCGTAATTGCACGCAAAGCCAGTCAAGTGCAGTAAAACCCCTTTGCGGCTTTCGGCCATAGCTGGACTTCTGAGCAGCGGATTTATTTCTTCTCTGATGAATTCTTGCACTTTTACAGAGCCTTTTTCGGGGCTCGCTATGTCAACTGGGATTTGTTTTTCTTTCAGACGTCTTCGAATCAACTGTTATTTCATCATTAAGCGCAGTGGCAAAAATTGTACAGTACAGGTCGCCTATACTCCCTTTTATAACCAAAAAAAGTGGGTAGGGTTGATGGGTTTAGTAGTGTGGCACAGGACATAGGGTGTTTCTTTATCAGTGTCACAGACACCAGCCAACCTACGACTAATTCCAAGTTCTGCCGGGTGGGAAGGGAGCCTTTTAAAACGATGGATGCCTGGGACAAAAGGTAGTATTCTCAACATGAGAATACTGGAGGCATTGGCTCCAACAGGGCTTTATCTCTGTTTCGCTGTGTCCCATTGCTTCATTCCCTTTATTTGGTTTGGTAAATGTGCAGTGGAACAAAAAGGCCGTGGTCGTGGTTATCACAGGGCCCCATGGCTCCATGCCACTCCCTACCACACTTGTCTATCTGCATGGTTAAGGCTGCTGAGTGGAACCCAGTCAAACCAGAAACAAAAAACAAAAAAAAAATTGATTACTTGCTGCTCTAGCCTCAAGATCTGTAGAAGCTCTTATCAACACCAGTTGCTGTGCCAAACAGAGATATCACAATTAATTTGATCATGGAAAGCTACTGGGCCACGTACTGACAAAGGGAACAAAATGTCTGTCTTCCGAGATGTAGGATGATAAACAACATATAGGCCTACAGCTTCTTTCATCATAAGTGTTTGATGCATTCATGCTGATGCATTGACATCGACATTGTTACATTATTCTGTTAGGACATTATAAGAATCATATATGTTTTCAATAGGACTTTTCATGTGAGAGAGAAACTTAAATGCATATAATTAATTTACTCTAATCATGTTACCTTGACACCAGCAGCCCCTTCACCCTACAAGGGGCTGTGTGTGTGTGTGTGTGTGTGTGTGTGTGTGTGTGTGTGCATGCATCAGTGTCTTTGCATTTACAGTATCTGTGTGTGCAGTCAATATTGTGCATATAACCCTAATTACATAATGAACAGATTTTTCTATTATTATTTAATGAACTGAGTTTTATATTTAGGCAGACAGTTAATGTTAAATAGATGAGAAGTGTGAAATTACACTACAATGAACAGTTGTTTATCTTTTGATGGTATAGGCTATTAATTTCTTTTGGGGCGTACTTAATTTTGAATGGGTGTAAATACTCTTTTGTTGATATGATCCTTTACGTCACAGGCCTACTTCCTGGGCATTCGTTTGTGTAAATAAACCTTCAAATGTGTATTGTGTTGTGGTATTTCTAGTTCATTTGTTATGTTCTGCCAACCAACCCAAACCTCAGTTCTTTGGGAAAGGAAAACACTAAGCAACACATCAGAGTCAAACACATGGTGGAAATTGTGCCTCTGCACAGCCTTTGATGTCAGTCGGGGACAATGTTCTGTTCAAATAAAGTACATATTTGGGTCACAGAAGTGTTTTTGCTGCCCTTGTCCCATTTGTCTGTTAACAGGTCATGAGCACCAATCAAGCGTGGCTCTAAAAATCCATAAGCCATTGTGAGACTGAATTATAACTCATCTTGATGTGGTTGGATTAGGTTCTGTTGCCGATGAGCCCTGCGCCATAAATCACAGCAGTATCCCCTACCAGCATAAGTACAGTGTCACTTTGTATGTTGAAATGCACCATTCGTCTTAGCCTCCATGAAACCACAACCAACCAAAAGTGTCATCAAAACAATCTGTGGAGGAGCTTAGGACATGTTCCCTCGCCGACATGGTTACATGGTTGCATGTACATTCTCTCTGTAGACTTTGTTGTTGGGACAAGCAGGAGCAGTTGAGCATACTTGATAAATAATTGACATACTTGAATTTGCGTCATTCTTTTTTTGAAAATTGTTTTAAGCAACCACAGACTGTGGACTTCAGGGGGGCATACTAAGTAGACACACAAACTAATAATGTCTGTCTTTGCACCATACAGGATCATGGCTTGAGGTCCACATGGAAAAAAAAATGTCAAGTCAAAAGAAATATGCTGTGAAAATTGTTTTCATGTAAGACCATTAAATGTTCTTAATTTTTTATTCAATGTTAATGGCATATTGAAAACCATTTTTAATTTGAAGATACTTTAGTCATTAACATGCTCACTGAGTGAGTTACACTTGTTTGTAACATACACTGTGGGTGGCCAGAGCACAAAGGACAAAGCTGAATATGTGCATAAGGAAGGGCAGGCCATAAAGATGCTTAAAGTACTCACAAAAGGCTTTTGGCCACATGTTTATGTTGGTTATAATGCGTCCTGATGCATCCAAACAAGAAGAAGTCTAGTGAAAGTGATGTAGAAGAGTGGCCATCAACACCTTGAATGCAAACAGTGGACACGGATATTGGATATGTAAACAGTGACGTGGCTGTCCCCTTGTTATCCAGGTGCCCAGGAGGAACCAAATGTAAACAGAGCCCCTGACTTTACCTTTTAAAGCTACTATGTGTAATTCTCATAGAACACTTTCAATCCCAAGTTGTTTTAAATGGGGCTTCACAAGCCTGATGCTGTGGCCATACATGGTAGTTTAATATAGGAAAAATGTCCAGACTCTGGTTGATTTGCATGCTAACTTGATAGGGCATCTGGATAACACATTGCTTAGGTGTTTTTGACCTTATGTCAATAGGATTGTTTCTTCACCCTCTGTTGTTGTCTCTGGGTCATTTTTAGATGTTACCTTGGTTACTGCAGCCTCATGCAACACTGGGTATATGTGATTATTCTGACAGTGGATTTTCACTCATGCCATTTTATTGCAGGAGCATGGACCTCTCTTTCACCATGGTCAACTCCTAACTGGGCAGGTCTCCTTCTGGCTTTGTTACACCCAGCTCATGTTCTCATTCATTTCTCCGTGCTCCATGCTTCCATTTCAACCTTGAAAAATTAGATACAGTATCTGAACAAAAGGCATAGACATTTTGATTTAATTTGTAAAGGATTTATCAGTAGTGCTTTAGATTACGACCCGTGAAGCAGACCTACAGGGTAAGGAGGGGGTAAGAATGACATAACAATAAGTATCATGCATAGACTTTGTGCGTAATGCTCACATAATTAAAAAGTAGAAGGCCTACTAGGCAAGTTGTGAGGATAAGGCAGAACACTATGCTGCCTATGAACTACTGCTGATGAGAATTGTCACATCTGAAATTGTGGGAATATAACACCTAAAATTGTATTAAAAGTGTAGCCTATGTAATAGTGTAATACTCAAAAATGTGGGAAATAAATGTAAAATATAAGCGGATGTAAGAAACACAATTGGCTATTATAATTTGCCCAGTAATGCCTGCATTGTAGGAAAGCAGGTTTCACACAGATTAAGCAGATAACTTTCATATAGTTTGTGTTATTCCAGCCTACTTATGCGGTTCTAGAATTTATCCCTTGTTACTTTTTATGTTTCGTTGTTCTTACCTACTTCTTACCCAATACTTAATGGGCTGTAATCTAAAGCTTGTACGCATTCCACATCAAGTGTCTCTAGTGAAACCATAAAATAACACAAACACAACCTCCAAAAAGTAAACCAATGAAGTAAACAAGGTTTGCTAAATCATTTAGCATGGCTCAAACTAATGTAAACCTACAGCACAAATGCATGATGGAGATATCCAACCTCCACAAAATGAATCCTAATCAGACTGAGGCAATCAAGGGCATCAGTATATGCAAACAGACCAACCCCTGAAAGCTTTTCAATGAATTGAGTGAACAGTCAACAAACAATAAAAGATGATTCTTGGATATTTAGTAAAGGTGCCCAGTTTTCTCCCTGGAAACCAAATTGTTCCACAAAATCTGCAAAGACAATTTAATATGATGACTACAAACCCCTGCTATAACACTAAGGGATAAATGATTATTTTGTTGATATCTCTGTCTCATGTCCAGACAGAAAATACAATATGTTGTCTCTAATTAGGATTTAATTTTGTAGCAAAAACCACTGTGTAGGCCCATGAATGATGTGTCCCAGCTCTGCCAGTTCTCATCAGGCTGATTTGAATGAGTTGCATCACAGCAACAAGACCAGGAACCAAAATTTAAAATGATAATTCACATTAGGCCGGTGACCAACTGAGCCATTAGGACTGCCTTTTACAAAAAAAAACTGCCTGCAACATAAACAGGAGACTAATGTTTAGCCCTCCGCCCAGACGAGCCACATCCTGCCATGGGAAGCCCAGGAAAGGCCAATGAGTCCAGCTTCCATGACATGATACAGGTAGTGTTTTTGCATGCATGAGTTCAGCCTAATGCAGTTAAAGGAAGGTTTCCATGGCTCAGCTATTGTTGACTAGCCTGTTTCAATTCCATGTGTCACATGCTTCTGTGTTCATGTGGTTTTGGTTTAAGAGAAAAGACATTTCTTTTTATATTGCCTTGGATTAGTTTACATTAATTACTCATTTCACAAACCATCAGAAGGTTCCTCTAATGCGAGTCCTGCAGTGTCCTGACAGACTTGCCCTAAAGACTGATCCAGGTTTTCTTGTGTGCAGCTCCAACAGCACAAGTGTGTGTTTGTGCACCAACTGTCTTTCATCCTCTGAATGAAACATTCATTCAGTCATTCATAGTCATTCCTCGCGTGCGCTTTTTCTACAACTTGCCTTGTGCGACATATCTATAGCTATCAATCTCCACATCATCAACACCACCCCACACCCCGAAAACCCACACGCACACACACACTCACCCACTCACTCGCACACACATCACATCACTCCACCCCACACATAAATCAGTGCCAAAGGGAGGAGCCATTCCGTGAGATCCCTGGACATTTCCAAATTCAAGACAACTGTGTGCGCCCAGCAGCAAAGTGCAACAGGGACACCATGTCATGTTTAATGTTTGAGCAGAGCCCAGGTCCGTGCGAGCGAGGGCCCTGCCGAGAGAGACGCTTTTTACTCGCAATATGGTTCTAATTCACCAAGCACAGCGTCTGAAGAAGTGTGTGTGTGTATGTGTGTGTGTGAGTGTGTGTGTGTGTGTGTGTGTCTGTGTGTGTGTGTATGTGAGTGGCCTTTATCACATACAGTATTCAAAGCCTTGCATGCCAGACATGCCCTTCCAAATCTAGTCCTTGAGTTGCAGACTACTCCGTGAGTCATTTCAAAGCCTTTAATCTGCCATATTAGGCCGTTTAAATGACTTTTTTCAGTCACAGCAATTTGGTGTCGACCAGCCTCTCTTTAATCTTTGGTCCGGCCTCTGTTGGCCTCCTAGGTGATGTTAAACATTCTGCTGAGGTCTGCTGCCGGCTCTACTGGTCTGCCATTTCTCGTATGTTTCTATTCAGTCTTTGTCCAACTTTGTTCCAAATTACCTCCATTAAGCTGCACTGCTTCCCATTAAGGTGACGCTTTCAAAAGATTGCTTTGGTTATGTGGAGGTTACGACTGTGTGAAACTTTTACTGTATCTTTACTATTGCTCGGCAACATTTCACACTCAAAGTGATAATGTGGTCTTGCTTTATCTCACGACCATAAATGTCCTCTTTTACTCTGCTTTGTTAAAAGCAAATGACACAAAACAGACAAATCCTCTAATTCCAGAGAGTAACATCAATCCATGGATTGCTACTGGTTCTACCAATTGTGTGAATTATTGTGAAATGGATTCAAATAACTATTTAGTATATTTTAGTGATA
Source organism: Tenualosa thibaudeaui (assembly GCA_027481765.1). Taxonomy (NCBI): domain Eukaryota; kingdom Metazoa; phylum Chordata; class Actinopteri; order Clupeiformes; family Clupeidae; genus Tenualosa; species Tenualosa thibaudeaui. The sequence continues at coordinate 7,670,627 of JAIFZK010000018.1, read as the reverse complement.
TATTTGTACCTTAACTACAGTGACATTGCACTTGGTACTGGAGTAGCCCTGAATAGGAACCTGAGCTTTTATGTAGTTGTGACTGCATCCTCCTAAAATGTCTTTAGCTTTGCTGAAAGTAAGAACATTTTATCTCAGTTGGTTGTGTTGAAACCGTTATTAACTGGATTACTCATAGACCACATTTTGTGTCAGCAAACAAAAATGCAGAAAAACAGATTTGAGACGTGTGTCCATGACACAGAATGAAATGTCATCCACAGAAAAACACACATCAGAATGTGTATGTGTGTATGTTTGTAAAACAAAAATGAAAAGAAACGAAAGAAAGAAAAAAATAAAGATCAAGGTATTATGATTCCCCATGTTTAATCACCGGAACATTGTTTAAGGCGAGATTGACTCACTGAATCACCTAATAAAACCTAATAAAATGTTATAGATTTCACATAAAGATCCATAAATGTTTATAGTTTTCTCCTTGGCCATGCAAGACAAACAAACACCTGTCATTCAGATTGCCTTCCCCACTTCATGGCAGCTGAATACTTCCAAATATCCATTAATGGACCTTGGTAACGTGGTTTATAAGCAGCATGATGCTTTAACAAGATTTAGTATATTCAGTGAGGTAAATCTGAAGCTAACTATGGCTGTAATCCAACCCATAAGTCTCTGATCTATATTACATTTTCCCTGTTCCACTGGGGTGATATCATTCTTCTTACAGATTAGTGAGAGTTGAAGAGCTCTGCTTATGGGGTTGAGTGGAGGAGGTGATGGTGATCAATGTGTTAGCCCATTTCTTGCTAGTCTGTTGCAGAAAAGGCTGCAATCACCTAATGCAATGTCACAAACCAGAGACGTCATCAGTGCCTCATCTGTGTCCTGTGTTATGTAACAGTGTACTGTTGGATTGCTGTTTTGAGTGGTTGTGGTATTAACTTGATGACTATTCATTTTATGAAATTAAAATGAGAAAGGAATGGCCATGAAAAATAGCTATGTTCAAGAAAAAGGAAACTGGGCAAGATTTTATGCTGTTTCTAGGTTAATTTACCAGCTTCATAGTCACTTTTAGTGGTTAAATGACTCATTGCAGGGTGAATAAAGGCTCTCTCGGCTCTCCCACGGCCTTGCGTTGCCTTGCTGCAGAAAGTTGAAAGTAACTAACATAACAGCTTTATGAAATTGTATTTGTTACCTTGTCCTTGTACCATAACTCTTTGAAAATGATCATCATTGGCTTCTCATTCTTTGGTTTGCAAATAAATCAAGCAAATGTATTGGTGAGAATTTAGAATGTTGGTGCAAGCTACAAGTGAAGATGGTGACTCTAGAGGAAACTCCATAGCTAAAAATCCCAGAATTGCCTGGTGTCTCTTTAGTTTAGTATGCCAGCCAGAAAATGCAGGACTACGAGTCACCTTCAGTAAATTCTTTTTTTTAGAAAGGTAGCATTTACATATGACATAGATAACACAGAAGCAACCGTGAGTTGTAAATGAAATAAATCAAGCACGAAATGTTGAATGACTAACACCCTGTTATAAGTCTTGTTAATTGTTAATTATATCTCTTTATTATGTATTTTGGTTTCGTGATTCCATTTATGTTCATTGCATTTTTTGTCTAATTGTAATCATATTTACCCATAATTTCATGTGTCTGCACTGTGTGTGTGTGAGTGTGTGTTTGCGTGCGTGCGTGCATGTTTGTGTGTGTGTGTGTGTGTGTGTGCGCGGGCAAGGGTGAGTAGGGTGAAGGGAAAAGGACTTAGGGCCCATTGATCATTGCACATCCTTGTATCTTGGATATCAATATAGTAAAACACTTGACAAAAAAGAAAGATCAGAGAAAAAAAAGAGTCAATTAAAACTCAAGGGCTCGTAAGAGCTGGAGTGTTGGAGTTGGGCTAGTGAGGGAGTTGACATCACAACTGCCTCAACTATTGGTTGGACAGGACATGTCCATAAGCTCACACAAGGTAAACCCAGCACTGAGTGGCAAGAACATGCTAAAGTTTGAACATAATCAAGAGTGCTTTTCACTGGAGGCGGACTGTTGATTGCAAGCTCAATGAGAGAAATATTTTGTGCCTTGATTTCAAAACTGCTGCCCGCTCATCCCAACGTAAAAAGCAGGCTTTACTAAAAAGCATAGTTTCAAACAGGGAATGACAGAGGAGAAGGGAGAAACAATTCTTTTTCTCATGGATGCGTGATGCTTTGTGAGATGGACACGTGACAACAAAAACAATGCCAGCCTTGTTATGGTTGTGCGTACTTTCAAAGTCATACATAATATCATATATTCATACATAATATCACTGTCAAAACTAAGCCATTCTCTGCGTCAAACTGACCATACCCAGGAATTACCCAGGAATGCAAGAAACAAACTAACTGGCATGAGATGTTCATCTTCGGTCCAAAAGCGATGGTGTCATTTGATGTGTTTTCCATGGATTGAGTTTTATTGGCTTGCCATCTCTTCCTCTCTCCTCTCAGCTTGACTCGGCTTAATGTGTGTTTGCATGTGTGCATATGTGTGTGTGTGTGTGTGTGTGTGTGTGTGCATGTGTGTGTGTTAAAATCCATCAGACTGATTTTTTATCTGTAGTCTCTATTGGTTGCCATAGGAACTCGCACTTTTCATAGTATCAAGGTTCACACCAGCTTTGTTTATCTGTTCATTTCATCTCTTGTAATTATTGCCTGTTAGAGCTTAAAATGGCAGGAGCTGCTCAGTTTGTGCTCACACATACACACACACACACACGCTTGGGCATCCTCTGTTCTTGCAACAACAAACTCCAAAGGAGCCATTATGTAAGGAACGCTCAAATCTATGTTTTACTGTTGGTCAACTGAGAGAAAGCCAATTGATTTTGGAAGCTAAACAAAGCAAACAAAGCTTTTGCCACCCGCCTCTGGTGTCAGCACATAGTTATCAACAGTAGCAACACCTAATTTACAGGAAAAGGAAAGGCACCACTTCCAAATACCACAGCTCCCCACATCTCCTGCAGGCTGATCAGAGGAAAAATGACAAATATTACCCCACAAATACAGGAGACATTGGCACAATAGCAGAGCTAGCTCAAATACATTTACAATGTGCTTAAACTGAGTATAGATATCCTAAAGACAGGAAATGAATGAAAAATGAAATGTAATGAAAATAGATAAGGCAATAGGCAGACATGTCAGCTGATCAAGAACCACTATTTGAATGTGTACAGATACAGTTTTCTGCTGTACATTTGCCAACTACCTACGAGGATGTGTGTCAGGGTTGTAAATTGCATTTATGAAAACTACCCTGGCATGTGTGTACTATGAAGGTTGTGGGAAGTGGTTTGTTTGCCCTAAGCAGTACTGAGTAAAACTCCAAATGCCTCGGCCTACCAAGAATATTTGTCTTAGCTTCCTACATGCTGTGTACATACTAGTACATATTCACTGGCAGTCAAATGATGTATGCATGTTCCTTTTTTGCACATAAGAATCCTGCTACACTCATATAATTGAAGAAACTGGATTAAGTATATATTTGGTTACAGAGTGACTGAAGTAAGGATCAGACTCAACTGGATGACTTTTGGATGCCATTTATGTTCCATAGTCCTCAAGCTTTTCACATGATGATGGAATTCACAGTCTGTGATCACATCTGAAACATCTTGGCCTTGCCCCAGTCACCCACACACCATTAGGCCGCAGGCTCGCTTCATTCCTACATTTTTCACCTCATTCGTTAAAACAATCACACCGCTTTGGCCCACTTTAACAAACAGGGTTTCTCGTGGGCCGCTTTCTAATGGATGCCTAAGAAGGAAACGGCCTACCCACTCATGGCTAAAGAACACTGTCTGTAACTGCTGCTATAAATATGATAAAACACAAGTATTTAGACTATGTAGTAAGAGGATTTTGCTATAAGGTAAGAATGAATCATCTTCAGACTATGTAGAACAAAAATGTACTTTAGGCTAATATTAGGTGCATCAAAGCAGTGATGTCAGTTAAATATGACAAAGGGCTTTGCTGAATAGCAAAACATTTCAGACATGGAACATAACTGTTCATAAATAGAAGAAAAAAAAACTTTTCCAAACTTCAGAAGAAAATATGTTGAACCAACTAAATAAGAAATGTAGCCAAAGTATGAAGTTGAGGGGTAATAGCATAGCCAGACTCAAAGGCCTCCAAAACTATGCATTTGTTCACCTTTTGGGGGGCCCTGGTCTTTTGAAAATAAAGCAAAATCAGTAGCATACTATGTAAATCTTACACACACACACACACACACACACAAACACTACCCTCTCTCCCTCTTTCCCTCCCTCTCACACAAACGGCACTGGGTGGGTCTGGGGACATAGAAGATGAAAGGATTTTTCATACGCCCATAAATGGACGCTGCTGTACAAGCGAAGTCCGAGTCAAGACAGAAAATTCCAGCCCAACCATAGCAGGTGCATTTTCCAGAGGAAAACCTGTCCATCAACCAATTTCCACTGAGATGTGTGCTCCAGATGTTTCCGGCCTTTTCATCGCACACTAAAGTAAAATCCCCTCATATCAAGAGGGATCTTGGAATTCTGGAACAAGACCCAGGCACACAGGCTGGTATCTGTAAGGTATCCCACTGTTCGACAGGGGCTGGAGGTCCAGAGAGCCAAGTACACTTTCATTGTCTTGAATGCACAGAGAAGGGTTCACACTAGAAGCCAAGCACACTAATCTGAACTGAACAAGATTATTAAAATAATGTCGCAGGCTAATAAGCTCTCTTAATGGGTTAACAGGTACTGTATTTAAATAATGACTGTGAGGAGCTTTACATAAACTTGTGTCATGGTTCACACACACACATTCATACTGGATTCACACTAAGAGATACTAAAGCAACAAGACTGACAGAAGCAATTCATCTTCTATTACACCAAAATGACAACGGCGATAAGACCAACAAAAGCGCTGAGCATCAAAGTTTGGGTGATTAAAACAAAGTTGAGCAATTTTAAGGGTCTTGAGCGACATGAGGAAATATTTTGACGACGCTGCTTTTTGAGCATCTTTAGTCATTTTACAGCTATTGGTGTGAATGTACAGTTATTCACCTACTGCTATTTCTGATCCAAGTGCTCTTCGTTACAGTTATTTTAAATCTGACAGGCTGGAAAACATTTCACATGACATGACTATGTGAATCTGCCCATCATAAGTTGGGTTGGGGAGGGGAGGCAGACAGTGGAATAACCTGTCAAGAGAGATATAAAATGTAACTGCATGCCTTGCAACTGGCAGTGGGTCTCCACAGGAGGGGTATTTTACATGGAAACACTCTCTGAGCCAGTGGCTAACACTGACCACAAATTGCGTAAATGGATTCACATATCTTCTGTCTATACCACATTGACCTCATACTATCAGTTAAATATTTATACAGATTCTTCCAAGCTCAAACACAGCAAAGTGGGGAGTGAGAAAAAAAAAAATAGTGCTGTCTTCTCTATGACCACTGGCACTCGCCGTGTCGTTGTAGAAAACCCAGAAGAATGACCTGCTGTCAGTTGGGCAGTTCAACTGAAACAAAAGCGCAGTAGAAATGACATGTTGTAAACCTCATGTAGCTCACACTTTTAAAAATTTGGATTGTTACGAAAAACAAATAGCCATGTGTTATGCTATGGCTTTGCTGAATGTTCAGTTCTGACGTCCTTCTCAGAATGTGCACCGTTTTATTTATTTAGCCATTTTCTTATGCATTTAAGGTGGTTTTCAGTAATCTCAGACATAACAGACCCAAATTAAAGACACTTACATAGAAGACACATCACTTAAAAAGTCCTCCCATAGAAATGTATTGCGGCCATTCATAATGCAGAGATGGCACAGTTAAGAAACTGGAAGTCCTGCCCTCCAGTGAAAGTAATCAATCGCATTGTTGGACGTGGTATGACTGGAAGTTTACCTTATTTTTACAATCTCAGGTGATAGCATGCCGTGAATGTTGTCCCAGGGGTAGTATGCAAATTGCATAATTGATGATAAATGATGCTTTTATTTGAGTGATCCACGGGTTGATTTTGACATCGTTCAATTCAGACTTATAAAGTGTATTGTCCTAATCCTTGTTTAAGTCAGTACAACCCGCCAATCTGGAGTTTTGGATATCTCCCCATTCATGTTGTTAGGGCCTGGTCTTGTTAATCCCAAAAAGCTGCCCAAAGATGTTGCCTTAAAAGGACCCAAATTCAATCGCCCTTCAGAAGTCACTTTTGACTAAGGAACTAAGGAAATAGCAATGTGACTACAATTGCAATTGAAAGGCAAAAGAAAGGTGTAATAAATGTGTCCAACACTGTAATTCCTTGGAACTTGTAGTTGAGTCCACAAGCCCAGTGTTGCATGAAGATGTTGTCAAATGAGGCCTAGTTTGCAAGAAGCCAACATGCTCTGTGTAAGAGGGTACATTTGTAAGTGTGTGAACATGATGAGTTGTAAACAAGAGTTCAATAAAAAGATATCTGGATTGTCATTTGTCATATGAAACTGATGACAGTGGAAAGTGTGGACCAAAGTGGAGTTGCTATTAAAACATATTTTTTGCTTTTAGTTCTTTGCGGTAATACACAATTTTAAGTAAGTTGTTAGGCAAACCTTTGCTTTAAGAATGTCAATTGTTGGATTGTTGGATCTTTTACAGCATAATGATGTTTGACAGACTGAAGAAGCCATACTATGTGTCTAGTAGCTAATGTATACCTTTTCCTCAGTAGTAATGACAATTTTTTTTCTTTTTACTGAGACAGACATTGTCAATGCTGTGGATAAGGACAAACTATGGAGAATTATAAGAGGATAACAAGCTCTAGAGATTCTCTGTAGCCTGTCATTTTCAATTTCCCCTGTGACAAATCAACGATTTGCGAACAACTGAGAGCTGAAAAAAGCAGATTACGAGTTTGCAGATGTCCCAGTGAGCATTTTTCCACAGCTCCTTGCAGATGGCTGCTCAGCCGATGACAAATGATATTCCAAAATAACATCACTACATCTGGATTTCACTGAGATATAAAAGACAAACACATCAAAAAAAGCCCCATGAAAACATTCAGATCACATTAGCCAGTATCTCTTAGCATGCAATATTTCAAAGTGTTTCAGTATCTGCCTGTGAGTCTTTGTGTGTGTGTGTATACAGTACACGTATGTGTATTTATTCAAAAACAGTATCACAAACATGTTGAAGATGTTTAGCGTTTTTAAAAGAGAACCCATCTCGTGAGAAAAATGCTGGATCAATGCAACTGATAGTACACAACAAACCCTACACAATATGTGACGGGGGCGGACAGTTGGAATCTGTTTGTTCTGTTTGAGTGTGACATCTTCCAGACCTCACCACCCCTATTCGACATTGCCTGAGTGTTTTCCATTATTTAAACCATGATTTAAGATTTATTCATAAACTATGTTCACAGCCATATTATAGACCAGCAGTTGCTTTATTTCTCATCACAAGGCTTACAGTAAAACCAAAGATCACTGAATACTAACCAAGACACAGCAACATTACAATGTTACAATGTGAGCAAACGTGAATAGTTCAATAATAAAAACTTTTCAAAGATCTTCTGTATCAGCATATGAGGGCTCGACTCTGGTCTACATTGACTCTGGTCTCTTGCACCACATTTACCCTCTCTGGTGAAACAGCACAACAGACAGGGCACAACAGCTTATAGTCCGTTTAAGCAATATAAACAAAAACAATGCTTGAACGTTCTATTTCGTTCCCAAACTACTTCCGCTACGTTAAGGATAGGCCTAATGGCCGCCAAGATGTCCAGATATAGGGGAATAATGGACAAGGCGTGAGCGAAAATCAGCACGACGCCAAAGGTGAAGTGCTATTTACCTATGCCAAGTCCATTATTTCCCTATATTAGGACACCTTGAAGGCCGTAATCCCACTTATCACCCGGTTATAGTTACGAGCTAAACAGCATTGATACGGAATAGTAATTAAACTTTTTTTTTTTTACCAGATATACGTCACAGGTGTCCCGTTATCAGAGAATAATGGACACCCTGTCAGCCAATCAGAAAACAGTGTTTCATTTCTCCGGGTGATACATTAAGATAACATATGCAATGTTAACCTTTTGGGAACAGCTTTCGAACTCTAACTTGAAACAGTCAAAACACAACAGTGGAAGAACTGCTGCCAAAGCATATCTAATGCATTTTGATTTGGGAAATATTAGGTCTGGTCATGTTCTTTCACAGAAAGTGTTTCTTCTGGGACTGCCACTGATACTTAATAAGCACCACAAAAAAACCACAGCCTTTGTACTTGCTGCGTCAAGGTGGAACGTACACTTCTCGGAAGGGCCTCTTGTCTGTTGCCCTGTGGTCGGACTGGGAAGAGAGCAAATGGGGCCTGGTGATGGCTAAATAAACCGTGAGCCGTACCAGGCATTTACTGGTCATCTGTCCCTCTGAAGCCCCCTCCTCCTTTCGCCGACAATGAGAGCCCGCATCCTTTGATCTTGCGCCGGGGTACGGGGAACGGAATTTGTGGGACGCGACGGAGGGTTTCTTTGAATAGCACGTCTTTGCACCTGTGTGTGCTGGCCAGACGAATTTCCTGCCCCAGATGTGACATTTGTACAGATGTGTGAGCACAAGGAAAACAGGAGTAAAAATATGCACCACATCCCTGCCCTCATCATGTCACAATAAATCATGGGAATTATTCCGCCGCGACTCACTGCTGGCTGATTTTCCAAAGAATACTGTACGTCAGTAACAGATCTTAAATCTCCTCCCAAACACGTGGCTTTTAGAGTAGAGAACAACAAAAAAAATGCTCTCCATGAAAAAAAAAACAGAATGAGAAGGGGATCTAATCATGCTTCATCTGTTTTGACAAGCATCCGATCAAAACATATTTCAAATTAATATACAGGGCCTCTGGGATAGTTATTAGCTGGGGGAGCTTTGTGATTGACTGAGCCATGAATATTCCGATACTCACTGCGGGCAGAATATTAAGGGAACAATAGAGCGGAAAAGGTTTGACAGTGAGGTTTACACTTGTTGCTGGGTGTAAGTACAACTGGCAACCTCTGATGGAAACATACGGGATGGTTTTACAGGACTTGAAATACATCTGAAACATTTGCTTACATTGTCAGCTTCAAGTGGCTATTCAGAAGAACTATATACAATTTGTAACAAAGTAGTCCAGTCACCATAAAATACATTTTGAAGTGAATGAAGTGTAAATGCTGTAATGTATTGATTAAGAAATGGGCTCTCTGCACGGCAGTCATAAAGTCTTAGAAGGACTTTTGTTCAGGATGGTCACTGTTTAGCTTTAACATTGGTAAACAGTTGTGTAATGAGGATATAGCTACGAGCTAACTACAAAATTAACGCTGAATTGGCAAGAAACATGGAGAGCTTATTATTTAAGGTTACTTTGGATAGTAAACTAGTATAACTATACTACACAACTAATACTTACCTAATATCAATCTAGCCTACCATACTTCACAAAAATAGACGCTCATCGGAAACGAGTGACCATCCTGAATGGAAGTACTTCTGGAACTTTACGTAATCTGTGCACAGAGCCCTTTAATTCTATCAGACGTAAGACATTTATGCCATTACTCTGAGAAACTTTATGAAATAACAAGAAAGTCTGTGAAATGAAAAGTAATTGGTTGGATAATTTCACAAAGCTGCTTATTGCAGGGGACTGTGCCAGAGGTAGAAGACAAGAGGCCGACTCCTCATTCACCCACTCATTTTCTTTTCCATTATTATCTGGAATATTATTCTCTATTCACATTGTTTTTATGGAGCTGTCACTATAACACACACACACACACACACACACACACACACACACACACACACACACACAAATGTGTGCGTGCACATAGCCCACACATACAAGGACACTCTGAGACACACTCTTGGACTCTCAGTGTCAGTTTGGGTCACTTTGCTTTCTCGTTTTTTGTGAAGTTTCTCACGTCAGTGCTCTGAATCTGCTAATGTTAATATATCAGCAGATTTATTGAATCCATGTTTTTATATAGCCGTGTAGCAGCTGCCTTCAGTAGTTCAGCGTGTGTGTGTGCCAGTGTATGTAAGTTCCAGCTAATTAGAAACAGTCGCATTTAACAAACGCAAACCTGATGTATGAGCAGCATCATCAGTCAGGTCTTAGCGTCTAAATGCGTGTCAACAACATCGGTGGCTAATTACAATAAACAGCACCCCAAGGAGAGATATTCAAATAACCTAACAAAAGTCTGGCTTCTTTCAACACCCCTTGATGCACACACATAAGGGGCTTGGTCTTTCATCAGTTCTATCATTTGTTAGCTACAGAAGCCAAACAAATCCATCGTTTGCACATGGCTGTGAGCATTATTGTCCTCAGCACATCTCCTTTTGTTGTGTCCTCAATGCAAGTAGCAATGTACCAATTTTTCTTGGTACATTTCACAAGTTCACATTTACAAATCTGCTCTTTCAAACCAGCAGCTATGCTGCATATGCCAACCATGGATCCACACAGTCATTAAATTAAAGCAACAACTGTGTTTGAGAAAGGTAGCAGTAGCACAGTACCAAGCCCAGATTAAAGTCATTAGTGAGTGAACCTTAAGCAGAGGGCCTTAGTTAGCTCCTAAAAGCACATATTAGAAGTAAGCTACATTTAGTGGTGGGGAGAGCACAGTGAATGTGTTCAAATGAGGCAAAAGGGAAAGCTGCCAACCCTATGGAAGTGCCTTTTTATGAAGTGAACTTGCCCTGAGACAATGTTTGTGCCTTCATCATAACACACTCAGGGTAATTAGGACTGACAGAGGTGAATCTGTGTGAGTGTTCTCTAACTGAGTTACCTGGGATTCTGTAATGACCTCTTGGTGAAGTCCAGAGTTGACCCTTCTATTATTTGAATTTTAGAGCAGGCAATCCCATTTAGGATACTATAAATAAGATGTTCTTGTCTTTGATTTGTGTGCATGGATGTTTGATTTTGTTTGTTTGCTTGCCTGACTGTGTTTAATTATAAAACAGTTTGTTAGCAACAAAACCTTAGACAAGGTCAGTTCCCCAATTGAATGACACAGTTATTATGATGTTTGTGCTGCCTCACTGGCGTTGTAAACTTTACATGCAACACGCTCGGAAACTGATGACTGATGAATTATCTGACAATGTTTGTTATGGTGGAAATATGATGCCTCGTGACAGCTATTGCCCCAAATTCACAGTGAGGTAGTTAATGTTACCATATGGCCAGGACGGAGGCCAAGAAAACACTGGTGAACATCCAAAACAAACAGAGTAATAAGTACAGAAGGGCCTCAGCCTGACCTAGACCTACTGTAGGCCCCATGATGTAACTGGAGAGAGAGGAAGATGAGGGGGGAAGAAGAGCAATGCGCGGGCCGTCCTCCCTTGAACCTTCTGTCACCACGTGCACTGTCTCTCAGTCTGACTCACCTCCTACCTCTATGACTCTCCCCTTTCCTCTGTGTCTATGTCTGCCTTCATGGCTCTGGCATGGAGCAACACAAGTCACAGTTCGGCCAATCCGGACCTAATTACAGAGCACATGCAGGCGCCTGACAACATACAAGGGCTAAAGGTCAAGCAGCCGGCTTAAGGAGGTCGATGATGACAGCTCCTCCCTTTGTCAAGCGGCCCCGGCCCCAGCCCCAGCCCCAGGCGAAGGTCCCTGCCATCACCCCCACCCACCGTTGCTGTACGGGTTGGATTGTTTTACAAAAGCAATACTTTCCGAGATGTTCTGAGGAAATTTTGAAGATTAATAAGATAGATTAAGATGTTCTTTTTAAACTAAATCAACACTGTAATCTCTAAATCCATTTTGAAGATGTACTCCACAGTGTTGCTTCATGCTTAAATTTCCAAACAATAATCAAATAAATGATGAGAGAAATGATGAAGTGCTCAATAATAGTTTAATAATGTTAATAACACAATGATATAATAAATAAAATAAAGTAACATTTTTTATCATTTTGATTTTGATATATTTTTGTTGGCGCATCCAGGTTCCCAGTGAGTCCAGTGTTCCCACATGTTCCTCTCACCTCCATAATGTCAAAACAAACACAGTTCATTTCCTCACACTTAAGATCAAGGAAGACAAGCGAGGGGCTGAAGGGGACGGAAGGGGCCTCCACTCTCAGTTCTTATCAACGTCAATTCTTGATTGGAGGAGGCCGCAAACAAGTGCACATCTGTGGAGGGCAGGTCAGTTTGCAGAGCATCGGAGGTCCCCATCGTCACCATTAAAGTAGGAAGCACTGTAAATGGCACAACACACTGAGGCCAGTGAGCTGGAGGCTCGATCTCAGGCAACCATGCTTCCTCTGTCTTCGTTTGTTTCACAATTCTTCATCCATCAATCCATCAGTTCCACCTCCATGGCGCTTCCTCCTGGAAGTGAGGCAGTGACGAGCTGGTTGTTTTTGCAGCCCCAAGCTCACAGAGTGCTGCTGAAAACTCACCCATCAACACTACTGGAAGGAAAAAAAAGAAAACAAAATAAAAAGAAAATGTCAAAAAGCACCTCAGTCACTCAAGGAGTTCATCGACCTAATACACACTTTCTCAGTCCTCATGGTCATAAAGGTTCTGAGCGAGCTGAGTGAGCGATTCTACTACATTTGCTCTGATTAAAATGGCCAGTGACTCAACCTCTGTAGTGCTTTCATTAAAATACCAGGGAAAAAGAAAATGCTGCATTTCCTACCATAAAGACAGCCATATGAAACATACTGGCAGGTTTGTAATTGCTTAACTGTTACCAGAAAAGAGGCTGTGTTTAATACACATTTGAAAATGTACTGCTCAAGACATGAGCAGTTTGTTTTCCGTACCAACTGATTAATGATCAACAACTTGGTTGCTATGTCACTATCGCTTTAACCCAGGCTGTTTTTGGACACAGGTCACTTTCATGTCGCAGTAACCATGGCACTTCTCTCCATGTGATTGCATTGTGTTGGTCAAAACAAAGAAGAAGCAGATAGCACTATCTAGTGATGCCAGGTCACTGGCAGAAGCTAGAGCAAGGCAATGTGGATAACTTGACTTGTTCCATTTAATGGGAAACTTGAAGTCACAGCTTCATAGTCACTTTGATGGTTAGAGGACATGTTTATTTTTTTTACACTTAAAGCCTTGTTTTCTGATCGTTTATGGTGAAATACAGTGGTTAAGATTAAAATTTTGACGAATGCTTTTGTTCCAAGAACTTTCAGTTGTTGCGGTAGCACCCACCCCCACCCCCAACTGCACCAGCTGCAATCTTTCCAAAAACACATTAAACTTTCGTTTGTAAAGACATGAAACACATCTTCTATCAGTGTGAGTAGTTTGAAAAATAGGTCCACAATTGAGAATGAATTGTCAAAAACCTGTTGGAAACCATACAGTTTGCAGCGAATTTTGTGTCAGCATATCAGTAAACATCACTGACCATTCTGTGAGTTTCATGTCTTTACAAATGAAGGTATTCATCAAAATTTCAGTCTTAACCATTGTGTTTCATCATAAACAATCAGAAAACAAAATGTTAAGTGTAAAAAACAAACTTGTCCTTTAAATGGCTCATTAATGGTTGAATGAAGACTCTCTCAGCTCCCCCTGCAGCTTCTTTGTGCAGTTACAGCCCTTGCAAGATCGAATTGGTGCCCTGGTGCAGACCGAAACTGAAACTAAATGAAACCAGTCAAAAACGTTCCGAAAATGATAAAAAATCGCTGGTGTTTATTCTTTGGTTTGCGAACAAATCCAATCAAAGTCCAAGGTGAGGATGGGAATGGCTAATTTTCTATGCCATATAAAAGGTACGAGCATAAACAAGTATTTCTTAATGAAGAACATTGCAAACATGAGTATATATCCTTCCTTGCTCTGAACATTTCCGATCAGTTGCAGTGACAACTATTTTCATGCACTGCAGTGTTCATTGTAACAACCATTCAACATTTAGGTTAAAATTAAATTTTTTGCACTCTGTTTTGGTATTACAGAAATGCAATGAAATGCTCTGGTTCTTCTGAAGACTTTCTATGCATATTGAATGCTAGACTTTATAGCTATCCCATGGATGTCTTGTCTCTGTGGCAAGCTGAGAAGTTCTCATTATTAAAGAGCCCATTAATATGCTCTTGATTATTTTCAGTTTTAATTAGTTACTATGATTAGTTTCATAGTTTTATTAGCAGTTAGTTAATCAACTCTAATGTCAGTCTACTCTGTCTAATATCTGACATCAATGCCTTTTGAGATTACATTTGTCAGATGTGCTTTTTTGCTGAGCAGCTTAAAAAAGAATCAGTTTCCTACAGGGGAGCAAAGCACCTCACCTCAGAGCTCCAGCTCACAAGGTGCTATCCAGTAGCCATCAAGGATACAATATACAAATAATATACAAATGGCTTGTGGCAGTTGCACGCACTAGATGCTCATGGCACAACAAATCCTGCCATAGATCCCAGACAATAAACAAGCCTATAACTGGAAGAAAGATACAACAACCACACACAATTGGCATGTGGTAGTTGCAATGCGTGCCACATGTTGTATCTGGGATCTGTAAGGGGCCTCCTCCTCCCTCACATTAGATCATAATTTTGTCATAATTTTGTCATCAGGTGTTACCTGATATTTTTACTCAACATTTTCGCAGATGATGAGTGATGATGGGTTTTGATTAGTGTCAATCAAGTAAAAAAAAATATATATAATAAACACAATATAAAATGTAAGCAATCACAATTATTCACATATTTAAAGTTCCAGAATTTTCCTTTATTTTTTGTGAAGAAAGAATGTCACACATGCCCCTAGTTAGTAGCCAGGTCAGTGCCCCCTAGTGCTTCTACTCAATTTCTTTTGGCTCCACCTCAACGATATGAAAACGTCTGATGCATGAGGCTACCTGGTTAGTGTAGGCTTCAGTGAAGCAGTTTCCTTCACACACAATGTGAAAGAGTATAGTAGAGTATGCCACTATATTTGCCAGGTTGTCTGTGACAAGGGTGCCCAAGGATGACCGACCACATGATTTTTCAATATCTCATCCCCACCCCCCCTACTCACATCCCAGGTGTGAAAGTTCTGCACACTCTGCTAGCTTCAAATCTACCGTGGTTTGCCCTTTTCCTTGTGCTCTTATTCAACGTGTCCATCAGCTGTTTTATACATGCCATATAATGAAGCATCTACAGCATAATCATGCTGCTTGTATTCCGTATCAATGATCTTTGCTGTTGCCTTGTCGCTGTTGTTTTCAGTGATGGAATTCATGGCTGAATTTAAAACATACAGTACAATCGAGAAATCCTGCCACTGAATTCAAAACAATGTCAATGTCTGCAGTGTGTGCAAGTGAGGGGGGTGCTGGTGTGACGCATACATCTGCATGATTAATTTGTGTTAGAAAAAAACAACTTTTTACATTACATTTTTACATTAATCACATTCTAATGCATTAACACTGACAGCAAGTTTAGATGCTATTACCAGGATGAACAGTGTCTAGGCAAGAATAACTACAGCAATAGGTACTCGTACCAGAAAGAAGATAGCAAAACGACACATGGCAAAATATCCTCCCTGTGGCTACACAAAACCTGTGATGTTTCACAGCAAAATTCAAATTACATTTGTAGACAGGGTCCTTGGAGCTTGACAACAGTGTTGCAGAGGCAGATAAATTGAATATAGTTTGTGTTATTCCAGCCTGCTCATGCTGTAATTAGTCTACAATTTATCCATCACTGCCTTCAGCATTACTTTGTTTTGTTGCTGCTGTTGTTTTTTAAGGTCTTGATTGTCCAGTATCACTTTGTGATATGCAAGCATTAAAAATACATTTCCAGGAGCTGGACAAAGGTGTGGTCTTACAGAAGAATGTTCTACAGTTGAGGAATATGTGTGGTCAACATTCTGATTTAACTGCCGACATGTGGCATGTGTAATGGAGCCAGAAAACATGCAAGCATTGAGAAGGCCGACTACAGTTACAGAAAAGCACAATATCTGAAATTGGTCTTTATGGAAGCCTAAAAGCTTTCAAGCATTTTTTTAGGGTAACCTTATAGAGAAGCTTCTGTCGGAGAGAATTGGCGGCAGTCTACGTATCCTGGGGAGCATGTTGTGGAGCTCAAGAAACTGTTAGACATCTCGTGGGTTTGCAGTTGTTACAAAGATTCTGCTATATCCAATCAACTTCATATTTCTTCCTGTCTGGAAATCACCATGCCGGTGTTCCATGTCACAAGTCCAGCATCAGACTCTCTGCATGAAGAAAGTCTGGAACAAGCCACTGTCTGTCAGGTAATTGACAACTGGCTTCATACATTGCAAGCACTGAGGTCTGTGGCAAGGCTTGAAGAAAAATTTGGAGGTGCATTAGAGAAGGCATAAGCCTCAACATTTCAGTGTAGTGCCTGGGTAAGGGTTAGATGAAACAGAACACATAAGCGCCAGTGCAAATGTATTTGAGTATGTGCAGGCAAACCTCAGGACAAGTACGCTAAACATTTTTAGATACTATGACTGCAGAGCTCAACAACACTGGCAGGACAAAGTTGTCCTGTTCTTAAGCTCCTTGAAGTGGGAATCAAATCAGATGTTCTGGTGTATTGTTATGGTTTGATAGTGAAATGGTTGGTACCACCAGCATTAGAAGGGGGGCCCACAAGCTTCATTTAGACGGGGAGCCCTTATAGAGCAGATATTTTTTCAAGAACCTCTCATTATTGCAACACAAATGAATCCATATAGGCTCATATTTGTTCTATTAGATGCTAGATACTATTTTATATAGGGTGACAACATTGATTAACTTTTTGATTTTTGAGGTTGAAACATTACTTATTTGAATCATATAGAAATAGCAATGTCCTCAGTCTGGTCACCTTCATTTTGTAGCAAATTTTTCGCAGACCCCCAGGCAACAAGCTGTGGACCCCTCAGGGTCCCCGGACTCTACTTTGACAACCAGTGCGTTAGACTAGAAACAACAGAACTCAGCGTTAAATGGTTTACCTTTCAGAGTGTAACACTGTAGGCTCATCAGTGCAAGTCTGGTGTAGATGAAACCATCTTGCCAATATTGCTAGTTTCCACAGACTTTGTGTAAATGTGATTTTTTAAACTGAAAATGATAAAAACAGCTAAACAGATTAAAAAATCTGGTGTTTCGATCCTCTCAAGCTTGGAGACCAAGACCAAGACATCCATAGTGAAGGTAATCATTCAATATGCATAAAAATAACATTTAAATATTTGTTTAAAAAATTCTTTGACATTGAACATCAGGTGAGCATTAGAATGTAAAGACTAATAAATTCTACTATTTTACAGTACTAATTAGTCATATTTGCTCTAAAATATTTTCCAGTGTGGGCCTATGTCCGTTCATGTCCTTTGAAGTTGGAATGTGGAAACAACATTCTGGATATCTACTAAGAAGATATAAAGTCCAGAACAACTAAGACTGAATTGTTAAACGTAGATTTAATGAAAGTATTCACAGATGATATGTTGATATGGTCATGGCATGTAATCTGTTTGAAATCTAAAACAAGTTAATTGTTGTATAACAGCTAATAAGTTGATGAAATGTTACACAACTCTGACAACACTGTGTGGGTGGACTATGCAAATAAATTAGCACTTCACTTGTCAGCTCTATTAGGCAGACTTCCCCACACAGCTCAATTACAGCAATGGAAAAGTATGTCTTTCTTTCCTCTACATCGCCCCTAGTCATTCATGGCACTGCCCTCTCTCTCCAACAGCTAGCAGTGGTGATTGGAATCATCACACCCCAGCTTGTATCATATTTTGATTAAGTCTGAGTTCATTCCGTAGTGGACGGGCGTTAGTATGGGAAGGCCCAGTGGGACCCCAGCTTTACGAGCACCTTGTCATTTGGGTTTTATTATGAGATATCCCATTACATGACACGATTTATTTGCACAGCAGGCGTGCACTGGCAGGATGACTCACATTTGCATATTATTTGGTTGATGAGAAATTCTTACGTTATGGATACTGGGACCATTGGTGGCTATTGGGTAAAACCCTTGTTATGATTAACCCTTGCAGATTTATTTTTTTTAATCATTAATGACATCAGTTGCCTCAGTTTGCAAAGGGATTGAATAAGATGGTCTTAATGATAAACAGGCAAGAAGGGAGACAGACCAGTTAGTTACTGATAGATGGCTAAATTTTTTACATATTTGATTGGTTAACCCCTGTCAGGGTATGAATAGATTTAACAGCAAAATGTGGTATTGTTTTAAGTGTATCCTCGCAAGAAGCCATATCTCAGCAAAGTATAAAATGAGTTACCCAAACAAGCACACAGGCACAGATGATTGATAACAGACGGACGGAAAAACAGACAGACAGACAGATTGAGAGAGAGATAGATTTTTGTATAATTGATAGGTTAACCATAGGCTATGAATAACTTTAACAACTGTATGTGGTGTTGTCTAAAATGCATGACATGCAGGAAGCTCCATCTTGGCAAATAATTTTGATTTGTTAGATGGGCAGAGAGACAATGAGAGGAAGAAAGGGAGAAACAGATAAAAGACCTTTTGCATATATCTGATATAATATATTACATATATAAATATATTTCGTAGGCCTTATATATTGTGTAACAATTTGCAATACATTAACTGTTTTCCATTGCTATAACCATCCTCAGGAGTAACACATTCATACTGGCTTCTGTGCTTATTCTTCATCTCTAGAAAAAAAGAGGAACAAAAATGGCAGTAAACAAAACAGGCGTGGCATTGCAATGTATTGCCGTGGAGACTGGTGAGCTAAAATAACGCCCAGATGTTTGGCCCCTAGAGACAGCTGGCTGCTGCGTGTGAGCGTGCAGCAGGACGAATCCGCCAGCCCGTCACCCGGGCAATAACAAGTGGGTGAAATACAGGAGCAATTCAGCAGGTAGCTGGAGCGCAGCCAGGCCGTCAGCACTCATATTTAATTAAAGGCAGCAGTCGGCCTTCTCACACGGACACACAGTCAGTCAGTCAGTCAGTCAGGCGGGGCGAGGCAGACAGACTTTAGGCAGCCAGTACACACCTAGACGAATAATGCAGCAGGACCACAGCGCTGATAGCACCTGAAATCAGGCCAAAGCCCACGCTGGCCCAGAGTGAGCTACTGGCTGCTCTCAATTTCATTTGGTGGATGCTGGTGTACAGTGTCTTTACTCCCAGTGGTCACCTGAGAGATGTTACTCTAACTAGATGAGATGCAGGAACAACAGATGAGCGTGTGGAACCAGAGACGATTGATGAAATGGTTCTAAATTATCTTCGGTGGAACAGTTGAGATACAGGAATGTGCATCTTGGACCGAATTTCTTCCTGCTGCAAGCATTTTCCTCTGTTCTAGGAAAGGGGTAAAGTGATTATGGGAAGCAGAGTGGGTCTACCTGTAATGATATTCATAAAGCATCACAGGTTTATGAAATACGCTGTACTTACATGCCGTGAACATGACAGTTTCGTGTTTGAAACGAAATCATAACCATCTGTACACTTTCTGGTGCACGAACACCCTTGTGAAATAAGCGAATGTATTATTCAACAGTTTAATGATTCAGTTTTCTGGAAATTCTACAAGTCTGCATCACACACGTGCTCCCTGATATGAGTGAATGTAGTTATTCCTAGTGTGTTCCACATCTGCCTTGTTACATCTTATAGTTTTCAATCAGTATGTTTCTCTTGTAGCAAATTGGTTGTTGATTTTAGTAAACTCAGTATACCCTCTGGGATATAGAAGAAAGATTATCTTGATTTTATTTCAGGATCCTACACGAGCACTAAAAAAAAAAGTGTGTGTGTGCGTGTGTCGGACGGGTGTGACTAGAGTGTTTTGTTTTTCTCTGTTGAAGACTATTGAATTATTCATCGCCCTCCATAACAAAACATTGTGCATTTTATCGTAATGCCTTTGGTCAAAACTTCCATTAACCCAAAAGCTTTGATCTGTGAGTGAATATAGCCCAGGCAGGGTAATTCTGTCTTTTCCAATAACTGAGCTTTTGATGACTGCCGTGCCAGCGGTGTCTGTTGGACTGTTGTCATAATCAAACACATCTTTCAAAATGGAGAAACAATGTTCTTCAAAAAGCCACACCATGGGCAAAACCAACTCCATTTTCCATTCAACAACTTTTTCAAGTAGCAAATAAGATAGTTGGCATTAAGTACATATGGGGCCAACCTGTATTTTGGGTCATTTTAGCACTGTGAAGAACAAGATCTGCATGGGTAACAGATACAAGAAACACTTGACATAAATCTTTCAACATATCCAATGTGTGGGCCTACAGAAAGACATTTTACTGTGTAAATGGCAGATAAAATGGATGTCCCCTGACTTCCCCATCCTGATTTTAATAGACGTGAGGTTCTCAGTGGGTTCTTTCTCAAAACACTTGCCAGTCATTTTAGGGTTGGAAAAGAGTGGCTACTTTTTTCCAGCTGACATGTCGCAGGCTAAAATTCCTAACATTTTTTACATACTGCTAGTCAATATTCTGGTATTGGAGCACAGTTTGGTGCTCAGTGCAATCACAATTTCAGCACAACCACTTGCATATGCCAGCAGTGGGTGATTGCCTCTCTTTTCCTGACCGTTCCCAAGGTTACGGCAACTATAGAGTAGAATGCTGAGTGCAACATTGTTGACTGGTTCCTTTGACAACAAGGAAGGCAATTAGCTGTGAGCTGACATGCAAGGCCCAGTAATGTTTTAAGGCTGAGGACATTCTTTAAATTTGTGAGGGTTAGTTCCAGTAATTTTGGACAGTAAGTGGAATTTGTGCCATAAATCAAAATCTCCCTCAGTTGGCTACATGAGTGGGGTGCACACAAACCTCTTCCTATCCGCATCCCAAAATAGATTTGATTCAATCACATGCTTCATTTAATAGTTTGTATTATTTTTTCTATCAAAGAAATTGAAGATGTCCTTTCTCATAGCTGACTGCTTGACATAACAAGCTACAAGACAGGTGCTTACCTTTGACATTTGAGGAAGAGAGATTAATATCACCACTTATTAAGCAGTTCAATTTTCCACAATTATCACTGATATCTGATCTTCCCATGTGTGATACAGGCCTTGCACTAAAACATATGCCCTTGTTTGGTAAACTTTGTTCCTATAAAACCACAGGGAGGATGATTGAGTACTCTGTTATGGAACATCTACAGAGTCCTACAAAAAAAAAAACAGAAGTTGTGAGAAGCATTCATAACAAACATGACAAACAACATTAAAGTTTAGAACTCTTCATCCAGATGACTTGTGCCTGACTTACGGTTTTGTAGCCACCTCAGACCGCAGGTGGACCTGGGACACATCGAACAAGGATTATCTCAATCCCAGATAAGTTCCAGATGCTCAAGGTTTGCATTTAAAATGGCCCCCAGACTAAAGCTCTTTATTATCCTGATTACCTTCACGTGGGAGAACTTTGCATCCGCAATGATTAGTTAGAAACGGCCCATGTTTACAGCAACATGGACAGCAAGGGGCAATGTTTGCTTTCACGGTCTGCTCAGTCTCAACGATACCTTGGATCATTTGGTGTGTCTGTGGGAAAAAAGAGGAAAAAAGAGGAAAATAGGGCTGGGGGGGGGGGGGGGTGTAGTGGTTATTGAACTTCCTTGTCATTGCTCAGATCGTCGCTTGACTGCCATCCAACATGCCACGCACACCCTGCACTCTTGAAATTTGTGTAAAACTCGACACTGCTTGATGTGAAGCACAGGGTTGTTTCAATATCATGCTTATGACATCCCCTCGTCTTTTGTTGGTTTTGTGTGCCATTACGGCTGTTGCAGCTCGTATCCGTGGCACTTAACATTAGCTAAGTAGATGTTGGCCCAGGCCCTGCTTTACCTCATCATGCAGGCCGGGACCAGATGTGTGTAAATTCCAGCATTTTTTCATTTCCTTTTTGAACATTTACATAGGGACGGAATAGAAATACCCTTCGCTCGCCATACATCAACCCACTCTTGAAAAGTCCTGAGGTGTTCTGGGGAGCGGATGGCGCTCCGGCGCATGAGGATAGCAGCTACATCTGTGCAAGACTCATCCGCTCTCTGGGTGCTCTTGGTTAACCTTCCATTGGGTTGCACAATCACCTTTCACATCTGGAACTACTGCAAGGGGTCTTTCAAGAGAAGCGCGGCCAGTGAGCTCTGAAAACGCAACAACAGCGGAGCCCCAAGTGTGTCTCAGGGACAGTGGCTGAGGCCCAAGGATCAAACACTGCCTGTGCCTGGCTGTGTGTTTGTGAGAGAGTGTGTGTGACAGCTCCCATGGTAGACACCAGCAAAGTGCATGGGCAGTCAGGGCATGTTCTTTGTGTGTGTGTGGTGCCTCTGGCAGCGAGGCCTCCCTGAGACATGCTCAAGCGCAGGGAGGGGTGAGAAAGTCGGGCAGTTAGCTAGTTACTTGGCGTAATTGTTTGGTATCGCATGGCATTTGAATGAGATCAAGCTCCAGTACAGGTGCTGAATGGCTGAGCGCAGACAACGTCCATCTGCCCAGAGCCAGGAGTTTGTGAGATCACCGGGGAAATAAAGTAAACAAAATAAAAAAAAAAAGCCCAATTGATGGCAGTACCTGTTTGGGGGCTCATCTGACTTGTATTAAAGGCTCTTTGAGAGGAAATAATAACAATAATCATAATCAGGGCAAGATGTTCGCTGCCCTATGGTGCGTCACTCGCACTAAAGGCTAAATGAGACAATCTGGTTTGTGGAGCACTCTTGAGAATCACAGCCCCTTGCAGCATTTCCTCTGCAGTATAAATGAATATGCCATTTGCCCATGGACACAGATTCCACAGAGTAATACTCATTACCCATAATCCTCCGTGGTGTCTCTGAGGAAATGTTTTTCGACACCTTGAGGAGAAGATACAGGACAAATTGAGCCAACAAAAGGCTCTTGAATTGCATAGTGAGTTTGGATAATAAATAGCTGACCTGTACCTCTCCTTTAATCAGAAATGCTGGCACAATCATTTCATCACCTAATACTGAACCCCAGTGATTGATAGTTATCGTCCTTAGGGGAAGTTTTCTTTTTCTTTTTAAGAACACTTGTTGTGTAGGCCACTGATAAGACAGTAAACTGTCTTTATTTCCCTGAGGTATTCCCATGGTTTCCTTCAGTGGACTAATTATGCCATAAAAAGTGGGGAAATTTTCCCTTTCCCCCACTCTAAAGCATTGATAAAAAAACAACAGTTTCGACATTGTCTTGTGGCTTCATTAAACTTGATAGGGGACTATTTAATTGCGACAGCAAAGCCGTTGTACCCAGAGCTTGGCATGCACTCCGCAGGCAACTGTGCACAAATCATTACAAAAGGGAACTTTCACAGATGAGACATCCTCTTTACATTATGCTCTTCTGGGAATCAAAGCTATTACAGGACCTATAAATCACTCAGAACAAGCGCAGTGTCTTTGGACATCTCCTGTAATTACCAGCTAGTACAAGATGAAATATCACTTCTAAATAAATGTAAAAAACCTCAACAATACGGCACATCTGTTTTTACTATGTGATTAGAACCACGTAACAGTACTGTGGGTCTAACGATATGAGAGCTATTGCCTGGACCTTGTCCAGTCAGCAAGCATCCGGATGGGCTCACTCAGAATAGGTTTTGGATTGCCAAAATGAGATGTTAAATTAGATTCATTGTAGAGTGATGTTTTTAGATAAACCGCAAATGAGATATCTTTTCTTCCTCTCCTTTTTTAGGGAGGGGGTTGGCGGGGGAGGGAGTGTTGGGAGAAAAACAACAAAAAGTCCAGAACATTCCTGTAGTGTCGCACCGCAAACTCGTTCTGCTTTCCTGCTCTCCTGACTGCTCGATGATGGTACCTGCTTCCAATCACTCAACATGCTCTTTCTCTTGGTGAGGGGGATGCTGGTACACCATGGAGCCGAGGGTGCAGGCTGTGGGGATAGTGGGGTGGGGTGAGGTGGGGTGGGAGCAAGGCTGAGAGTAAGGGTGAGGTGGAGCGTGAGGCCAGTTATCAGACGCATTCCCTGACCCTGTTGCACTGAAGACACCGTACATGGGGCCCAGCTCAAAACTGTTTGTTTTTGCAATAAATGTTTTGGAATATACCAGTCAAGGAAGTACACAATTAGCGTTTGTTTACGTGCATGGAGGAGCTCTTGTTTGAACCAGAGGCCCGCTGTGGTTGAGACTCATCATAACTTGCTTGACACAGATGAACAGATGAACGGATAGTGTTTGGGTAATAGGCATGTTTGTGATTTTTTTTTTTTACATGACACTCGCTTTGGCCTATCTAAGTTCTGCTGGGCTTTAATGAACTCAAGAGACACAGACATTTCCGATTATTAATTCAGCAAATAACTTTATCAAGTCAGATAGCTGGTAGGTCATACAAATGATCACTGTGTATACTCCCTTCAGAAACAAACACATGACCTTGGGCTAGACAGCGCCTTGCTCTGCCAGTTAGGCCAAGGGAGCACAACAACCCAGACAACTTGGACTCCAAAACTCAGCTTGGAATCAAAATGAAAAAAGTCTTGTTATCTGAAGGGAGTGACTGGGTGAGGCACTGTTGGCACAGGTAGCCAACGACAGCTCCTTGCAACACAGAGAAACCAGTCCAATTTGATAATCTGATGGAACATGGATATATCCTTAAGCAGGGGCACTGTTAGGTGTGTGTGTTTTTGTGTGAGTGTCTGTGTGTGTGTGTGGGGGGGGATATCATTTTATGGTGGGGATTTTGATAAGCTTCACCATATGTAGCACCACCCCCCGTCCTTAAGTGTGGATCAGTATGTGTAAACCTTGCTGCATCCCATCAGGGTCAGGTAAGGGGGTTGTTCTGCAGGGGCGAAGCCATAAGGGCTCCCCACTGCCTTGCACTTGCAGTTCCTCTCTGAGAGTTCCTGGAAATACTGCAGGCTGTGATCCCCACTGTGTGCTGGAGAAAACGGCCTTTCTTCGATTTCCAGCCTGCCTGCCTGCCTGCCGCAGCCACTGGCGCTGTTGTTCAGACGCCTGTGGAGGGAGGAGAGGAAGGGAGGCCAACGGCACACTGCCTGGTCAGGCCCCAGCAACTTGCTGTGTAAAAACAAGTGCTTGGCACCATTCCGTGTTAATGATTTGGCGAAGCCATTGAGAAAGAAACGGTCGACTGAGTCTAATTGAGTTGTCTTAAAGTGAATGACACGTGATATGCAGAGAAAATACATGTGTGCAGATTCATGTCACACTGATTGTGTATGAAGTAAAAAATGTATGGGCCTTCTCCACATGTGCTTCTCACATACTGAGACAACTGTCAAGGTCAGAGGTCATGATATGTGTTCGGTCACTGTCCTTGTCATTTGACATTTCAGACTTTATTCAAACATGCAGAAAACTGCAGTTTAAATCAACACTAGTATTTTGGTGTAAAACTAGTGGATTAGCTATCTGTAAGGTACACAAAACTTTACTAATGTTTTCAAGAGCCTTAATGCCACTCCTAGAAGATCTAATTGGTCCTTTATGGAAATAAAGTAATGTCATACAGTTAAGCTTTTTCCATTATTTTGCAGTGGTTTCCTACTCTGTACCCACAACTGCACAGTGCATATCTTGGATGGCTGGTTTGTTGCACTTATTTATATTGCACCCTTTATATGACTATATGTTTTTTTTTTCTGTATATCATTCCACGAGGAGAGATTCACTTATCACAACGGAACTTCAGCTGCATTCAAGTTTGTTGCATTGCAACCTATTTGTTTATATGCAGAAGCCATAAAACGGTAACACATTAAATTTAAAAGACATTTGTATGAAGTTTTTAATGTCATCGTTTTGGCAAGTAGCTGTATAATAAGCAGGAAAATGTATTGTCTGTCGGTTATTATAGGAAAATATATCCCTTCACACAAATCAATACCTCTTCCTGTTAAGATATATGTTCCTATAATGACGGATGGACAATGCATCATCCCTTACAGATATTATATAATGTATTTGGACTGTATGTACTATTATGATACTGTAAGTAAATGTAAAAAGCATGGTAATGTTATATAGTTTAAAAAAAAGTTCATGGTTTTGGTGTAATTGTAGTTGTAGTTATTCCACAGAAATTTTATAAGAATTCAAATAGATGTCATATATAGTCCAGTGGAATAAGAGAGTGCAGAGAGCCTTCACGGGTGTCCTTAAAGAAACTAAGCACTTTCAGTGAGATTCACAAAAAGGAAGATAAAGTGGTTTTCCCAGAACTGATGATAGCATGCATCTATTTTGGACAGTGTAATTTCTGGAATACACCTCAGCTAATACACCCATCCCCTCACACACACACACACACACACACACACACTGTGCCATAACCCAATCTGAGTCAGGATATGAGGTCTCAATAAATCACCTGAACACACTGAGCGTTATGTATCTGTCAGCCCTCCAGTGCCTTTATTACGGCTTAAATTGAGCCACTCTTCGAGTAATGTCATCCTTTGTTCTGCTGTGTCTCTCTCTCGTATTTCGTCTCTGGCTGATTCTTTATTCGTCGTGTTCAGCATCTGTCGTTGGACAGGCCCATAATTCTCTCTTCCAGGGGCCGTTTTGTTTAATGTTAACACGTTTCCCCCCGATGCCTAGCAACTCCAATGGGAGGCACTTAATTAAAAAGAGAACGTGAAATGTAATCTAGACTTGTTGGCTGCCTCTCGCTCCACTACAACCCCCAGCACGCAGGCTTAATCTCAAGAGGAGGTGCAGTCAATATGCATTACTCCCTTATGAAGTTTTCATGGTCTTATTAAAAGATCCCTTTAGTCACTGCGAATTTAATGAGAGGTTATGGTTAAACACATTGTGTAATTAAATGAAGGACAGAAAAAAGAAGGGGAACTGTACCAAATGGCATTCTTTTAGACAGCCTTCATCTTATTAAGATCCTCTTCTAATGTGAAGAGAAGTAATGAAAGCATTTGCATGTCAATCCTTTGTGCTTTGTACACACTCTAAGGCTGGGCACCCAATAGAGATGGGAGACTCTGCAGCTTCATTAAGCAGTCTTTGACCTCAAAAGACCTCATTTACCACCTAAAACATTGCCAGACTCTTCTCTGGACACACACTGGACACCATGTACACAAGCATGGTCTGGGGAGAGAAAGGCTGGGAAATGTCAACAAACACCAGCCTATTGAAAGGTTACTGGAAAAGGCCACTACCAAGGAGGCGACATCCTGGCACTTCATTGACATGTTTAAGTAAAGTGGCTTCCTGGACATCTTTTTAAAAAACAAAAAATCTCCTTGAAAACCAAAGATATGCCATGGCTGCAGCATGTCATTGTATGTATCTGGACTTCACCTAACGACACCACTTAGTGCACTGCTATGTGCTTTTAATATGCAAAGACAAAGAGACAGTTCCTCAGTATATTAAGTCATGTAAAGTGATTTGTAATGAAAGACGATTACATCTTGTTCTATCATAATTATGCTCTCAGTCTGAAAAATAAGGCTCATCAAATGCTAAGTAAAATTCATGCCCCACCCCCTGCAAAAAGTCATTTACATTAGAGGCTAGGTAGAAACAGAAGGCACTACAGCCTTACTGACTTTTTGCTGCTGTAAAACATTCATAATGAAGGTTACAAAACAACTGTGTTATGGCTGCCTTCACGCATATGGAGGTTTAAGACTGCCAAAGACATGTTGTTGAGTGCTGGTTATCCATGATTTCCATGATAGCATTTCACAATTTTGTTCACCCAGAACCTATCGTGCAACCGACACTGCAGTGTGACAAAATAATATTGAATTACAGCAACACTACATGTGGAAACAAAGCCATTGGGTTGTCTGTCTGCCTGCTTGAACTAAAGGTGTTACAGATGTTTCAACAGAAGCTGGTAGGATAGTTTTCACATGAAGGCCAAACAAACAACATGTTGCCATGATGGAACAACATTGTTGTCTCTTGAGTCAACAGCCTAATGGATTGGACTTCACTAAGGGTGCATACATAACAACTTGTCCTTAGATTCAGTGAACTAAGCATACGGGTAGAAACAAGAATCAAAGTATGAGAGTAATCATGAAAGTGATTTATTTTGAATCAAATAAAGTGATTAGAAACAAAAAGTACATGGTACAAAATGTGTCTCCATTTTCATGTCTTTGAGCACAGCACATACAACATACTACATTTAGGAGGTTATGTGTCTTCTGTCTGTTCTCAGATAACCCTCATAGCTTGTCATGTGATTTCTGTCAGATTGCGTGAACCCAAGAGGTCTTTCATAGTTTCCTCTTCAGGTTCACCTCCTCTTGTTTTGAAAAGAGGCAAATCAAAGGCGTAACAGCTGTGTTCTGTGCTTTTAACAGACCGGGTCAAAGTGTGTTGGTGCTTATCAACTCTTAAAT
Organism: Tenualosa thibaudeaui; assembly: GCA_027481765.1. Taxonomy (NCBI): domain Eukaryota; kingdom Metazoa; phylum Chordata; class Actinopteri; order Clupeiformes; family Clupeidae; genus Tenualosa; species Tenualosa thibaudeaui. Next base: position 7,642,020 of record JAIFZK010000018.1, on the reverse strand, counting down.
GAAATCAGATGAAAAAAGAAAAGAATGAGGACAAAATGTACACAACATGTACAAGCAACATAAAAGTGAAAGAAGCCTTGTACGAGATTTCTTTCACATCACCCAACATTTCACACTGACATTTTCAGACATCAAACAAAACATAAAAGCTTTAGAGATCATAAAAAGGAAGCAAAGATGTGAGATTAATACCTGAGTTTAATGTGAGATTAATACCTGAGTGTTAAGTTGCATTATGTATGATACCATCAAAAATGAATACATCAACAGTTGTCTACAGTCTACATCATGTTAAATGAGCACAAACAAACACAACACAAAATATGAAGGATAAATTATGCAGGATTATCTCCCCCTTGTCCACCATGCACGCTCCCTACTTTCCTCTTCATCCTTGTGCATTTCTGCATTTCTTTATGCATGTGTTTGACCTGTTTGTAGCTGTCCTATGTCAGATTTGGAGTATGTTTTGTGTGTGTATTTATTTATTTATTTAGCCAAAGGACAGGGGGCAAAAATTGTACATGTGTATATGTGTGAAAGGTTAAGGTTTAATATGCCAGAGGCACCTGGTTGTGGAACATGTCCAGTCCTGATTACTGCTCTTTGTTAAAACCAGGACAGTTTTGGCAGATGGGTCACAACGTAAAGAGGATCGTCACTGAATTTTGGATAAATTTCAGTAGCTGACCTTTGACCAAACCCTGTTTTGATCAAACCCTATTTTGCTGTGATGGTCTACTAAAGGCTTAGCCAATGCATAAATAATGCATAAATAATGTTTAGTATAAATCATGTTGAAAGAGCCCGTTAAATACCTGAGGGTGAGTGGAGAGCTGTATGCAGAAGGGGAAAAAAATACAAAACAACAGTGACAGTCCAGAGGAAGAACACATGCCAAAGTGATGATAAGATTAAGACCTAATCTGTCCTGTGGGAATCCTGAAGTTAAATGCAACGGCTCCCTATCTCCCCCATGTCATCTCGGCTCTTGGGTCTGCAACAAACATGTCAGGACTGTCATAACATCCTCCCTGGAACAATTTCCTCTGAGACGCAATGATTGGCCTTTGAAATCCGCCGAGTGCTCAGCTTTTGCAATGCAAGTGGCCTGCAAGAGACAGCGATAGAAAGTTTGCACAGTTTGTGCAGACATTTGTCAGTTCTTGGTTCAGGGAAATGTCAAGAGATAATGTTTGAAGTCTCTGAATGCACTTTGTTTGCCACTCTAGGAAAAGTCTATGTTGGTATAAACGTTTTAAAAATGAATTATTGTTGGATTTTGAAAAAAATAAAAATATAATAATTAAAGTAAAACTAGGCTACCAAAACCTGGAGTAAAAATCCACCAGTAAAAGCTTTAAAGGCGCTTGACAGGGGCATCCACTGTGATGATTTTTGGAATTTTTGTCTTTTTTTTAAAACATTGGTGCAAAATCTCTCAGTGCTCTTGTGAAGTTTACAAACACAGAACTGTTGTAATCGGCCAGTGATGGACTTTACCACTAACTGACACTGGCTTGTTGTAACTGTGGTCCAGACCACAAACAAGCACCAGCACAGTATGTGACACTGCCCTGTGTCAAGGTATACCTCTTCACAAAAAAATTCACTGTTGTGTCCTGTTGCGGGAGGAATGCAAGCATCAATGACAGGTACTGGGGGTTGGAACGATTGTGTGCGTTTGTATGTGTGTGTGTGTGTGTGTGTATGTGTGTATGTATGTTGAGAAGGGAGAGGTGGGGGTTAGAGCCAACAATGTTTTAAAGAGTCAGGTTTCATGCTTTGCAAATATTTAACACTTACAGAGTGCATATTTGGACGTGCCCCTAACAGAGTTGGGTGTTTTGCCTTGTTGTACGGCAGACACCCCCTGTTGTGTCTTTCCTCTTCCTCCCGGAGCAATCTCCTCCGTGGTGTAACTCATTTGGCAGCATTCCTCCCAGCTTTTAAAAAGGGGGCCATGGCAGCACACACACAGGCATGTGAAAACAAACTCTCGGGGACAGGTTAATAGGACCCAGAGTCCACATTGGGGGGCATGGGGGCGGGGGGTTATAATGCCCTGGGCCTGGGAGTCAAGGCAACACTAACACACACACACACACACACACACACACACACACATACACACTTATCTTAAAGTGCCTTTTTCACAACTTTTTGTCATTCATAAAAGCCATATACCCTTGTTTGCAGCCCTTGATATTATGACGGATGGTGCTTAGGCAGGCAGAGGAAGGAAAATACCCCTGTCACTGTTTCATTTATAGATGTGATTTAAAAGTGGCCAGACTGGTCCAGCGTTTGATATTTCCTATAAAACACTTACAGTGCTGGTCCTTTTTCCCCAGTGCCATCAAACAGTGACGTCTTAATTGTTACCATAGATGTGACAGGATTGTATTGATTTGCACAAAGGAAAATTCCTCAGGAGTTATTCTATAATCACACTGTTCGCCAAATAAAACAAAGAATGTGACACCGTAAAAGTAATGATTTTCGGAACAAAATAATAATACAAACCCACGTTATTACTCCAAATTGTGCTGCAGACATTCCACTAAACCTCCCTTCACTTCCCCAGTGCAGACACAGGCTCCGGCACCCGTGGGACCACATTAAAAATCCCTCCACGTCATTAGGGGTGCGTTTTAGTCCAAAATATTCCATTTATTAAACATTTTAAAGGAAATGGAAATGTGAAGTCTTGAGAAAAAAAGAGAGAAACGTTAAATAGGGTTTGTGACTTAATTAGTGTCGAGGACGCTTGCCTTGGGCGATCTCTCAGCAAATGGCTCAATCGCCCAGCATGGGGGGACAAGTATAGGCCATCCTTGTACAGCGCTTGCACCATTTGTCAACTTAACTTGCAGGACAAGCTGCATTTCTGTACAGGTTCGTACAAAGCCATTATGTCTCTTAACTCCCAGAAACCAAGGCCTGTCCATGGCAAGTGCAATCAAATGGGTTGAGTCTGAACTTCTTAACAAAGCTTAACAGTTTTCAGAACCTCATACAACGGATGAAAAAGAATCGAATACTTTGGAAACGAGTGACGTGAATTCTGAGAGAGACAGACAGACAGATGGACAGAAGGACAAACAGATGGAGTGCAGACACAACCCAGATTTTCCCACCATTGTCTCTGTGGAGGAGGGTTTGGTGAGCAGATACTGCCTAGTTCTGCTGCAAAGCAACAGAGCCATCACTGTTCAAACATCCTTAGCTCGGCTCTGTCTCTGGCCTTTTTTTCCTCTACAGAAGAGAAACACTATGTGTTGACTTTGCGTGTGTGTGGCAGACAGTTGTACGTCAGAGATCTTTTTTTTTCTTCTTTTTTTTTTAAAGTTCACCAATCTTGGTTTGTTTAAATCTTAGCATGCCATTGTGTGCCCCTTGTCTGGCTTCTTTGCACGTGTCGTGTGCAGCTGAATAAGAATACTGCAGGTGGACTTGAGGTGGCTGTCCGTAAAAAAGACTTCTAACAAGTTTGTCTCTACAGTTAAAAAAAAAGTCATCACTGAAGACACAGGGGAAAATTCTTGTACACAAGTTCACAAAAAAAAAGAAAAAAGAACGTTGGCGAGGCCTTGATATTTAGGTACTGAGAATACAATACAGGAACTAGAATGGTCTCCAGGTCTCAGAATGGACCACATAACAACTTTGGGTTTGTATTAACAAGGTTCCAAGAATTTCCGTAGATTGTATTGAGTTGTGGGCAGCTGTAGTCTCCTGAACTGGGGAGACCAGAGTAGGCCGAGTGGAAAACCCTCATGCTCTCACAGATTTGACATAACCTCTCACAGCCAAAACAGAGGTAACACGACCATGAATATTTAATGACCGCCTCATTCCAAACTTTCTGTTTTTCCATGAACCACGGTGGATTTTCCCCCAGACACGACATGGAGTCCAGTGGAGGACAAAATGCATATGAGGAGAATTCATTTCCCGCCATTACATGGTGATTAAACAAAAGAAGTGATATAATTTATTTTTGTAGTCACAGCAGGAGGGGAGGGTCAATGCACGGTTCTGTTTATGTGCTGTAAAATATTTAGCGCCAACAATGGCTCCATAATGCAATCTTCCACTGTTAAATACAGTGTGATGACAGGGGACATGATTAAATATGAAAAACTGTGGCGTTATCCAGCTGATTAATGGCCGCCTGACTGCAGACCTCTGGCACCCATAACGCTCCCAGCTAGAGCAGAGACTTGTATCAGGAATTACCTTTTTCGCTTTGGACCACAGTGGCAAAGAATTATAAATATTTACAAGCATGACTCCTTTAATTGCATCCTGGGGGGATCCGCGGCACGGAGGCAACTCTCTGTTTCGACTCTGACAGCACTGTGGGGGCTGGTTACATAATGGCCCATTTCAGATGCCTCATCATCTAGGGAAAAACAGTGAGATATGTGAGGCCCACAGCACAGCACATCATCCCTAGTGTGCTGCCTAAGCCAATAGACACACACACACTGTCTCACTGTGAAACCCACTCTGCTGGACTCAGAGGAAAACCTTGGCCTGTTAGTTGATAACCCCCTCCACCCACCTCCCCCTTCCACCACACACATACACATACACACACACACAACCCTCCCACCCCCTTCCCACTCCAGCCCCTGAGGCAGACGAACACTTTCCTAAATGCCTGACTGCTTAGTGAGGTCTGGGAGAACTCCTCTCAGCCGGCTCGACGAGACAGGGTGGTGTAGTGGGGGGTGTTGGTGGCGGCGTTGGTCTGTGGAGGTGTGGTGGCGAACAAGCCGTCCACTATCGGTGTGAATGATCACTGTTCATGCGGCATAAGGCAAGAGGGGGCTTGTTTGGACAGATTTACAGCCCCACCGCGGACAGTCAGGGGAGGGTGGGTGCAGGGGCTGTGTTTGGTGAGGGTGTGTTTAGAGGCAGGTTGAGGGCACCTCCAGATGACCCTGAGGAGGCTCAGCTCAGCAGGGCAGCGCCGCGAGTGCGACGAGGCGGCCCTGCCCCAGCTGAGAAGGGGAGTAGCTATCAACAAGCCACTGCATTCCATAGCCATCCCTGGCCAACGCAAACAGCTGCGGGCAGAGAGAGAGGGAGAGATCGAGTGAGCGAGCGAGCAAGCGGACGGGAGAGAGGGGAGAGATACACGGCACTCACCTCGCCTGCGGCACCCCTCCATGCCGACTGCGAAAATCCCCTGATGAGAGAATCACCACATGCTGTTTCGACTTTAGGCCCCGACTAACACAGAGCAGCAGCGCTGCAGTTCTGACATGTCCCTTTGCATTTGGATGTGTAGGGCTATAGGTGCCTGTGTATATTACTCCAAGGAAACAAATAAATAACATGTACTTTAAATGAACCATTATTGTAAAATGTATTTTGTATATACGCAATAGCCAAAGCTATGAATGTCTGTCCCATATGGCAATGTTGATAGAAGAGACGTACGACAACAGCAGAGAACCTAAATCAAAGTGACACAACAGCTTGTCAGAGAAACAGCCTGAACCAGGATATGGAAAGAATTCCTCACACTGGTGTTACATGGATACCTGGTCAGGGCTTCCTGTCACTGGGCATTCCACACTCATTCACCCAGCGAAAGTTTCTGGCACCGCAGAGGACCCAGACAAATAAGGATACCAGACTCAGAGCTATACAGAGACTGCTTTCCCCCCCCCCCCTTTTCTTTTTTTATGGGTCATGGTTTCACTTCGGATTCACATTTCAGCAACGGTTTGGATCAGAGGGAAGCTCTTGGTCTGATCAAACAGAATTTTCCATATGCTTCCTGACTTCCTCTGTCTGTGGGGGCCTTTGTAGTGAGGTCATTAAGCAATCTCAAACAGCATCTCATCAGGATGCTTCAGCTGAATGTTTGACAGTATTTGGAAAGGAGGGTCATCAATAGTGGATGAGGGCCATTTTTGATTTGGCCGTTAGGATTATCTGACTTGACAGGCATCCAGAGTACATCTTCAGGCCCCTTCTTCTGCTAAGCTTGCCCTCCACAGCTGTGGTCATCAACCTGGCATTTATTTAAAATCCCTTGGAATCCACTGCATTTGGTTGGTGTCACGTCTCTCTTCAAAATGAGTAATTTTCTACCATGACCCCCCCCCCCCGGTCATTTTCAAAATATGTGTTCTGTTACTCAGTCTGCTTTACACTCAAGGAGTACTGAGGAACCATGTGTGTGGATTTTTTTTGTTCCACTCAATCTATCCCTCTAACTCGTAATTGGATCATGCAGTTGTAGTCTAAGCAACCTGACTTCCCTCCTGTTTTAAGATGAATGAATTCATTTGCCATGGATGGTGGGAGGTGGGTCCTAGATTGCTCACTTCTGGATATCATTTGTCCACTGTAAAGATAATATGAGTGTAGACAAATTGGCCAGACCCTAACCAATAAGCTCTCAGCCAATACCATCCCCATCACGGACAGGAAACTCAAGGCGCCCCATAATCAATATGTATTTCACATCTCAATGGAGGACCAAATTCCTTCCAGGAAACAGGATCCTTTCTATTAGCCACCATGGAGTATAACAACCATGCACAGACATCCATCAAAGCAGTGGAGCTTTTTTGCCTTTTTTTCCTCTCTCCCTCTCTAGTTCTCCTCACTCACACCTCCTCTTCCTCATCAAAGTCCAAGACAGTTTGACGTGAGAGTGGAGCAGGGATGAGCTGCATTCCTCTTAATGTTCCCACTTTGCAGAAATAAACAGAAACCGGACTCGGCGGAACCGCACCAAGCTGCTGCTGTTGCAACGAAAACACCAGAGGTTCTAGTGACAAGAGCGGCTCTAAGGGGAGAACCACAGACGTTGACGTTTTAGCGTGAGGCGTGTTTTAGACACTCCAAATGGAAGCAGATGTTGGAGGTTTGGGCTTCAGAAGACATTGGTGGCTTTGACTATTGGAAAACGCCCTTAGTTTGCTCACTTTTTTATTGTTCTTTTTTTTTCCTTTCTCCTTGTCTTTCCATCCTCAAGTCCCATCACCACCCACACCCTTTATTCAGGATGCTCCTTGTATCCCCCAATCCATCATAAAAACCATCAAAGTGTTTGGTTGTTTCCTGAGGAGGCGGGAGAGATCGGACTGGTCCTGTCTCTCATCCAGGTGCAGGTCTCGCAGACAATCCAAACCACTTCCAGCAGTGAGGGAGTATCCTGTTCGAAAGAGAGAGAGATTGATGTGGGAGGGAGGCTTTTGCGTGCAGACCATGGGACATCTCCTTTTCATTACGATATGTACAGACGGCAGATTTCACACATCATAACGTCCATCACTTCGAAGGCCAAGCCTTTCCCTCCACCCCACCCCCTTGGAATGGCTTCACAGACACTTCTTTCAGAGAACACACAGTATATCCTGGCATATTTGCATAGAGGTACCAGAGTGTTTCAAGAGGAAATGAGAGATCATTCCATTAAATAGAAAGGCACACACATATGCAACTACATGGCTATAACAGTTAATATACAGAAAACAGGATATAGGAAAATTTCTCAGTATTCTAAAGTTCTAAAGGGAAATTCTAAATCTAAGAGTCCCCTTTTGTAAATGACTTTAGGTGAACAACAAAGCTGTTCCAAGACTAAATGAAATATAATTGTAGGGTCTATGGCCATTTTTCTGGGTGCATGTTATAACCAGATGGCCTTTAATTTTTGTTCCTGATTAGTTGTATGCATTTTACATTTTTTTGCATTTGTTAATTTTTGTATGGGCATCAGCTTGTTCCAAACAATGTCCCACCCTATTTGAGTACAGTGACAATGAGGAATCCACCTATCTTCCTGTTTAAGTTGCTCCTATTAAACACATTTTGTTTCTAAAGACAAACGTAAGTGATTAGCGCCATCTTGTGATGCCAGTTTTGGGTATTTTTCTGGAACATGATGCCATCATGTTCTGTAAGACACATTGGAGAATTTCATCCATCAAACTCAGACTCTAATTTTACGATTATTAACTTAAAAGGGTTTAGAAACATCAGGCCAATGAAAAACAAGCCAGTAAAGCTTTTCTTCACTGTATGTAGGAATTTAAAACATAAAAATTACCACTTCAGATGTGACAAGCAGGGTATATTCAGAAATTGCTTTGTGACCTTAAAAGTAGAACACATGATCACCACTGTAAATTGCCTTTTGCAGACATCCATAGCAACTACATATCTCCATAGTAACAAGGTTTGATTTACGCTAGTTGGTGATAGAAGGGAAATTAATAATTTAATGTAAAATATAAAAGATGTGCATATTTGCATGCCATCAGAAGTAGATCTGCAAAAAAATAGATTTGGTACTGCTGAAATACTGCACTAGATTTTTTTTTGTTTTCTTTCAATCCTGTGCAGTGTATTTCATATATCCTGAATGTTAAGCATAGGTTAAGTATAGACACAGGAAAAGGTGCATGTGGTTTAGCTAACACAGCTCTTAGACTTATCCAAGACCGCATCATTAAAGAACTACAGTTATATAAAATGTTTTGACGTCTGTAACAAATGGTGTCATTTTGATTTTACACCCATGAAATTTTGACATCTATGGGCATTGGCAGAGGAGCCTTTCTAGACACAACACAGATGTCTGGTTTTGCACGTCGCATGAAACCTCTCCGTCACAACAACTGGTGCTGGACGTGTAGGCGCTACAGCAAAAAGCGTGATTCAATTTTGACGGCAAATGCAATTGGCTGCGAGATGGCTAGTCTGGTCACGGCAGGCAGAGCTGGTGTTGCGAGGTCTGGTCTAAATCTCTTGCACGTCATGGGACAGTCCTTTCATATCAAGCACCACTATATCTATATATTTCTATACGAGAAACTCAAGCAAATGTATTGCAAAAAGATGTACAAGTAATACAAACAACAAAGCCTTGCAATAGTGCACCATAATTAGTTAGGGCCATTCTTTTTCAATCAGTCTTTTATTTCCAAAAAGTGCACATCCAGGTCACGCTGTTAATTGAATACCAAGCCTGCGATTTCCTCTGTGACTGCCCCTGTCCCCCTCCTCTGCCTCCAGGGTTTCCAGTGTCGAGAATTAAACCTCTCAGACCACCGATTTACTTAATGATTGCGAATTAGCAGGCAGCACACTTCAGACACAGAAGAGGAAAACGCCATAGAGACGCACACAGGAAATGAGATGAAGCCGTGAGAGCATTCAAGGAGCCACCACACAAAGTGGCATTTATTAACATGGAGCAGAACACAAAGAAATTCACCATCATCTGAATCAAAATCAAATAACCCAAAAATAATCAAATACTCAAAAAGCGCGCATACACACACTCACACACTTGAGGGGCTAGCGTAGGTACATGACATAATGAACAGTTTTTAAATCTGCCTTACACCCACTAAGTCACATCACAAAAGGAAAGAATACAAATCTAACTCCAGTTTACTACAAACTTACAGCACAAGTAAGAATGGTCCATTAACAAAGTGCCATTACAAAAGTTGGGAGGCAACCTCTTAAAAACCTGTTCAACCTTTCTGAGCAGTTAGACAGCTCATTAGAATCTTCTGATTGCATCATCGATGTCAGACATTTGTTCCTTCAGCTGGTTCCACTGCTCTGGGTTCAAGGAAATACCTAAAGGTAATTTAACATACTTGTTGGAACAAACAGAACTGCAGCGACATAAATAAAGGAAACAGGGGCCAAACACAATCATCATGGAAACTTTGCACTGAGCTGAATGAGGTGGTGGGTTACCCACTGGAAGCTTAAACATGGCATGTTTGCTTCTTCCGTGGGACGGAAAAAACTCTCTTAGACAAAACAGGATCAGGACGAGAGCAATTTATCATACCTAGGATTACAGATGACTCACCTCCGGACCCACTGGCCCAAGATGCAGACCCACTAAGTGTCCACACATTTATCAAAGCCATTTTAATCAAAATGATTTTTTGGGGAGTTGGCTATGTAATCACGATGTCTTAGGGTAGATTTATCATAGCTATAATATAGTCATGATATCTATGATAATTAGATGTACAGTTGCTAAAAAAATCCCACTATGATTCTCAATTAACTTTTGTAATAATGATCCATATTTGACAATGACAATGTAATGCAAGGAGAGTTGACCTACCTTTTTTACCAGGTTTCATATCACCTGCTTGGTCCATCCAGTATTCTCGAATGTCAATCAAAACCTTGCCTTTAAAATCTCTGACACTGACATACCTCATCTTCCCAATCTGAAAAGAATGCAACATTTAATGCAAAAAATAATTAGCATTAGCAAATTAGGCATTTTGCATTTACAGTATTAACTGAAAAACTTACCACTTAATTAACATATCTACTTTTTTACAAAGGTAGAAATTCACTCCTTATAGTTGTGTTAAGAATTAAGAGTGAAGCCTGTATCTTGTAACTAAAACCTGAAACAATTCTGTTTTCTCTTAAACTGGGGAAAAACAATATATCAAAGAAAATCTCAGGCGCTTCACCTGTCAGAATAAACAAATAAAGGTGTAGCACCTGGAATAAGTTGTCATCTCTATTTCCATCAGCCCTGGAGGAGCCACCAGCCCTGGAGGTCTCTCCTCCACTCTTCTGTTTCTTCGCAGGTTTCTCAGGGACGCTTGGCTTCTTTCTCTTTGCCTGTGGAGAGCACATGGGGTTGAGGGGAGATGGGCTCAGCCTCTCAGGCATCTCTCAGTGGGTGGCAAAACTTCCCAGAGAGCTCATGCAACATGGAAAATATGAATAAGTGCCTGTCTTGGATCCATTTTCGGCTGCCTGCAGCCTCAGTACGGTGGCCATACGCACCAGTCGGTGTGATTCTCAGAAATTTAAATAAGAAACTACTCTGAGATTTATGGTTCTGGTGCAAACATGTATAGACAACAGGCGTTATGCCTGTATGCTTGTTTTATTGAGCGCCCCATAACGACGTGGTGTGTGTTAAAGCTCTCAATGAGGATATTGTCTCTTGTGTCCTGATGGAAGAAAATCATAACGGAAAAAGTGATTGCGGTTGTCACAGTAAACGTTGTGCAAGTACGTAAACACATTTGCTTGCTGCTTTTAGATGCTATCTCTTCCAGAGTTATATAAACATCTATCAGGAGTTCAACCATGTGCAGGTTGCAAGTTGCAACAAATGAACTGTCAGTTTTTCAATTGCAAAACTTTTTCCAGATGATTAAACTGGTCCAATTTTTCCAAAACACAGCAGAGTTATAATACTGAAAAACAGTGCCATTAACATAGCACTCCATTTCTCCTGTTATGATTTCACAGAAAAGGATTCAAGTTTCTATTTGACACAGAAAAAGTAAACCAGAATTGCACTTTTCAAGTACACAGCATTTACCATATAAAAAGCAATAATTAAAACATTCCTTGCCAAGCCACTGAGGCATATGAACTGTGCATGTAACTCCAACAATAATACCTTTTTCTCCACTTCACTGTCTGAATCGCTTCCTGATGTGGTGGACAGCACCTCCTTTGACTTGGGCATGCTATGTAGAGGGAAACACAAATACTTGAGCAACACTGCCACCAAATGGTAAAACACCATATCTTATGATCTGACTTTACTATCTGTGAATCTTTCATGCACTATTTATCTCTGACACATAATGTACACAAAGTTAACAATAGCAGTATTCCATTACATTGGGGAAGCCAAAACTTGTTTGGTTGCCACCATAAGTATCATAATGCCAGAAAATGTCCTAGTTGGCTGCTAAATGCACCTGTCCATAACTCCATAAATTAACATGTTAACCAATTCAGTACGTTCGCTAACAAAAACCTAACGTTCTTCAATGTTGCCTAAATGTCTATAGAGCGCAACTGCCTTATTTTGGGCCTACTCTCATCAAAAGCCTGCTTAGATAAATGGATGCCCGCTGTTAGCCATACTGCGACTAACTTAAGTTAAGAATTATGACTGCTATCTGTCGATAGCTACCCCATTTGCGAGATTCTTGTTAAATCGGGCGTTTTGCTTTTTCACTATGACACACATCTGTATTGATTACTACTATCTAATATGTGTATATTGTATTTGTATTACTGTCTATTTGCACTCCCCTAACTGCAGTTGGCATAATTGCTAGCTAGCAGCCATGCTTTACTTTCAACCAACTTCTGCGAGCTTGTTGGCTGGCTGGCTAGCAGCATAAGCTAGGCACAGTAAAGGATTGCATTCAGACAGACAGGTAAATACGGGGCCCAAGAGAAATTCCATCTTAAGGCGTCTTAATTTTTTAAGTCGTTAGTTTGTTTTTCACCGCTGGAATTTGAACACAATGTATTCAATAAAGGAAAATGAAAGACTCAACTTACATGGTTGAATTTGCTATGACTCAATCGATTGACTGAAACGTACAGGAAGTATGCAGGAAAGATACTGCTGCCGCCAGAGAATTTGTTTCTGTTTGCATTGTGGGTATTGAAGTTCATTACAACAGCCAAACAGATCCATCGATGTCACTGAATATTCCCCTCAATTCCTGGAGCGCCTTAATTCAGTGTCCTAATTATTTTAGATAAACGATGGTTCCATGCAAAGTTTGAAGTACTTACATGTGTGATATTACATTATTACAGGCTTACTTTTACTTAATCTGGAAAAAAACCTTTGCTACTACAACCATGATGACAAGCATTACGAAGATAAAAGTGCTACAACTACAAAGAGGACATTATGTTAAAATGGACGATCACAACAAAACGCTGTGGTCAAACACAAACATACAAACATGTTATTTTTCTGAACTCAACAGACTCAAGCTCGACCTTGAGGCACTGCGACCCTTCGGAACTACAATACCCAGCTGTATTTGATCAACACCGCGCATGTCCTTCTAAGTGGATTTCCTCGTACAGCCTCCTCGTATAAAACCGAAGGGTGACGACTCAGAGTTCGTCAGAGAACAGGAACCCAATGATTCCCATATGTCCAGTAGTCTCCTTCACCTATGGTGAGTAAAATGTGATAAAATACATCTATAGGGGTCAGTAAATAGCACTGAAATACTCTCAATACGATATATTTTATTTCTGGGTTGTTTGCGTTAGGCTATTGCCTCCTCATATGTCAATTTGAACGTCTGTGTAATCCCCCTCGCATTATGCGGGGTCTTCATGATAATATCGGCTAACAGGCTAACCAATATTAGCTTAGCGCTCACCCTCGATGAATCTGTCCCTCTGCAGTGCCCGGCCGGCTAGGTGAAGATGCCAAAATGGCTACCGGCAACTATTTTGGATTTACCCATGGTGCTGCTGCGCAGTACAGGTAAGTGTCCCAAACTAAACTAATTGTTTGGAATCGATTGCAATGCCCATTTATACCGAGGCTGTTGAGTGTATCCTGATCAGCATCAATTGAAAACATTGGTTAACATTGCTCTCTACTGCCTCATTGTATTGTTCGTGGTTGGGGGAGGGGGTGGAGGGGGAGTGAGTATACATTTGGAAGCTGTCTGCTTGCGAGGAACTTGAGCTCTGGCAAGATGGCTATTAGCTAGCCAGCTGCATTTTCCGAGTGAACGCTCAACTAGCATGAGGGAACCATTTGATCGCCGTCATCATTGCAGACTTCTTAAGATGACAATCGCTCACGCGGTAATGTTGATGAGGTCGCGTTGTTTTTTTTGCGGCTAAGTCAACAGCGCTAGTTTTTCTGCCGTCCATCCTCGCAGATGGTATATGTGCACGTTAACTTTAAGCTGTTTTTTCCACTAACGGCACTTCTAGCGTTATGTTCTACAGAGCAACGTTTTGTGTAATTATTTCAGCCAGATGGATTAGACCTGGCGATTAAAGTTGTCTTAACACAATTCATGTTATTAGAGTTAGAGTTACCTGGTTTGTTACCATCGATCGAATTTTTTAGGATTTTTTCCCCCTAGCCAGTCGTTTTAGAAGGCGCGCTGTTATACAGTAGTTAGACAGTAGACTGCTTTGATTCCATTCTCTAATCCATGACCTGACCCTTAACGTTTTTTTGTCTTGTCTTTGGTAAAAGCACATTGATATAGTGATAGCGATAGTGACAGTAAAGGTTGATGATACAAGAGTTATGAATCTAGGTGTCCAGGTGGAATGGAGGAAATGACAGTTGATTTGGGGAAAAGATCAGAGGTTATTAAGATGTTTTTTTTTTTTTTTCTCCCAAGATTTCAAGGACGACTTCAATGTCCTCTGGTTATTATTAGCTTAATTTCAGTAAAACACCGCTTTGTGGTGGGTGAAGGACAACATCTGATAGGTTTTCAGGGTTCTTGATTCGGCAGTATTTTCCAGTGGTCACTAGCTCTGCATTGCAAATATATATGATGTATAACATTTCACATGAATGCACATATAAATATTTATGCCTGGTGATGTGGTAACTTGGAGTGTAGGCTAATTAACGTCTTTTTGCTCTTGACCAGTACGTTTCTGCCAGTAATGCTAATCCCAGGCCCTTAGTTCAGACATCATTGAGCTAGTATTAAACTGGAGTTTCTCCTTGAAACATACCCCCACCTTTTTTGTCTCTGTCTAGATTATGTATGCTAGAATCCATATTTTCAAGGATCTATATTCTTGTCAGACTCCTTTTCCCGGTACATTTAGACTAACCATTGAGGAATTGTGGCTTTTGTCAAAATTTTTAATGACTGGATGCATCCACCTGCCCCAAAACTTGACCCACTCATGAGATCTCAGTTTTGACAACCTATGCACATGTATAGCAGCCATACATTTTAACATTAAGCATGACATAACAATTTTATACCTAAAAGTATGCAAGGACTGACATGCTTCTCTACTCCGAGACTGGTTTAAGAAAGTGAACAATTGACCGGTATAGCAAGAGAGAGAGTGAATGATTGGCACAGCAATGTGATTGGCCTATGTTTTTGTAAATTTTGTAGTCCTACCTGTCAGTTGTCTTGTGGGTGGACTTTTCAGCCAAAATTTCTCTTGCTGTCTTCGTTAATATGTCTCATTATCCGCATCCTTCTTGATCCCCTACTTCGACTGCCATTTTTCAGTTCGTTTGTAAAAGTAAGAATCTAGACTATCTCGGTCAGGCAGATGTGTAGAAGGTTAACATTGTGAATTTTAGATTAGATTAGATTCAACTTTACTCATTACTCATGTATAAATACAGGTAACGAAATGCGGCGGCATTAAAAAATGATTATAGCCTGATGTTGCCTTGTAACACTATTGCTTGTTTAGCAATTTGAGCAAATTGAGATGCACTATAATGGGTGTTGTTAACTTGAGCGTGTTCAGTACTTCCACCAAGTTTCTATCAGACTGTGTAGGAGTGCAAACACAAACCACAACAACCACAACTTGCTTCTTGAGATAAACTGATATGTTGATAAGACCCTCCTCTTTAGTTAACCTACATCACTGTGGCTAAACTACATTGAAATGTGCTTTAGCGGCCAGCAGTAAACACTGATTGTAGGCCTGTTTTGAAAAAGCTTTATACCCTAGAGCCTTCTTGGAATAACATGATGTATTGGTTTGCTTATGCAATAGGAATATGTAGGAACAATGGATTGAACAGAGCCAATAGCCTTTAGACTGCCAACATGACAGTCTGTTGAGATGAATGTTGATGCACTCTAGATGCCTTAGAATGTGAACATGCAGTATCTGTCAATCATAGTTGAAAAATGTTGCAGCTTGCTGAGTTTTGTCCTTCACCTTCTCTCGCCCATTTTCATTATTAGCAAAGCAAACAGACACACAGAAAGTCAGACAAATGGATTCCTTTAACCTGAGAAAATAAGAGCTCTCATGATTGAAATGAACAATAACCACCATACCACCATTTTAGTGATTATCATAGCCCAAATACTGTTGCTACATTTTATGGAAACAGATCATGGTTTCGCCATGTCCTCAGTCCTCAGTTTTTGAAAAGTCTTTGCTGAACAGTAGCACCAAAAAAACCTTGGATTCACTTGGC
The DNA here is from genome assembly GCA_027481765.1 of Tenualosa thibaudeaui. Taxonomy (NCBI): domain Eukaryota; kingdom Metazoa; phylum Chordata; class Actinopteri; order Clupeiformes; family Clupeidae; genus Tenualosa; species Tenualosa thibaudeaui. The sequence goes on along the minus strand of JAIFZK010000018.1, from coordinate 7,626,035 downwards.
TATAATGGATTTTTCTTTAATGTACACTCAGTGTATTGATTTCTCCTGCTTACTTTATTCAGTCCCATGTCTAGATCAGTAATGCTTATTCTTTACAAATCCTTGAGGGTGTTAAAAATATATCATACAAGGAACACACAACTTATCATTTAATACATTTGTAAAGTGTGGGCAAAGAGTGAGCAGTTCTATTCTACCCCCTCCACCAAAGGGTTTGGAGATCAGGTCTAGTCAGGGTGGATACATTTAAAAGGGAAGTTTAGGGCTAGGGGTGTCTATTTGGGATGATGTTGACTCGCACATGTCTCAAGTGTTTTCTGAACATGGATTTGTGTTAAGTTCACAAACTTTAAAGTTAACACCAAAGCAGAAATTGCACAGAGGATGATGTTAAGTGGCCAGTTGACACCGTTGCAGAAATCCAGTGTGTTGCCTAATTGAGTGTCTTGCCATCTTGGCATGTAGGGATTATAGAGTGAGTTTAGCTCCACAAAATAATTTTTACCTCACCTTTAGGTTACATAATTGATCTTATTTACCCAAAACAAACCTTGAATTAAGAAAGTAGGCCTAGGTTTGCCCTGACAATGTGCAAGTGTATTTTGGTTAGTTTGCGGTGGGAAAATCTTAATAGGGGCCAGTTAATTAAACTTTACTGCTAATAACCATGGAAAAGCACCAGTCATCTGCCTCTCCTGAGCAGGCACTGGTATGGATACCTCTTGCACAGCACGCTCTAATTCTTTTAATTGCATACTGACTGTTGAAGCTGTGAGGGTGGGTACCCCTCCATCTTCTCAGTGTGGCTCTGATTTGGAAGAAGTCAGCAGCACTGAGAGAGTGCAGGCCTTTTGCTCTATTGATCTGCTCTTGGCTCCCTCCGCATGCTTCTGCATGGCTGGGTCGGCTCAGTCACAGCCTGTCAACACCTGAGGCAGCTGGCTGCGTGCGTCTGATTTGGCTGTTTTTTTTTTCCTTTTAAACTTTCTCCCTCTCTCGCTCTGATACCGTGTCCGTAAGTTGCCTTGCTATTTGCCACAGTTAGTTAATTTGCATGCTAATCACACAGACACACAGGTCTTAACAATTTCCATATATTGAATTTGTTGCTTTGCAAATAGAGGGGTGATTATTCTTTGGGAGGTTTGGCAAACATATAGTGTATTTTAATCCACCTGTTTAATATGAGTTTTCTTTTTATATGACTTGGCCACAGTCAAATCATGCAATTTCATTTGCAAATTCTATCAGTTAATACCCTAAATTGGAAAGCTGTGAGTGGATCAAAGGTTCTTAATGCCAGAAACACTAAAAGGAATAATCTTTTGCTGTCGGCGTCTCTCTTCTTAAATTCAAGAACCGTCCAACAACAGATCATGCAAATGAATTTTTTTTTTTTACCAGCTGTAGGGCATCTTAACATCTATGTGGTGACGAGAACATAAAATACATACATTTTAAAAATCTATCTTCTCATCATGATATCCTGTCAGGCAGAGTACTGAGATACAGTAAATCCCTTCTAGACCTCCTTCTTGGTGTGTTAGATCATTGTTTTAGATTTAGTTTTCTGTAATACAAGATGAGGCCAATCCTAACGGGTGCCCTTGTGTGTCTCTCTCTCTCTCTCTCTCTGTCTCTGTCTGTCTCTCTTTCTCTCTCTCTCCCTCCCCCTCTCCCTCTCTGTCCCCCCCCAACCAAACCAAACCAATCTGTCCCCTCCTCATTTCAGTCAGCAGCCGGCCGCTGGGGTAGCCTACACGCACCCCACCACAGTGGCCAGCTACACTGTGCACCAAGCACCAGTGGCGGCCCACACGGTGGCGGCAGCCTACGCCCCAACGGCCGCCACAGTTGCCGTAGCCAGGCCTGCGCCCGTCGCCGTTGCGGCCACGGCGGCAGCGTATGGCGGGTATCAGCCGGCACACGCGGCCACCGATTACGCCTACGCTGCCCAGCGGCAGCCGGAAGTCCCGCCACCCCCTCCCCCGGTCACGTCCCAGAACTACCAGGTAAGAGAGCGCTGCTGCGGCAGACGGCACGGCAGGGGTGGCAGGTGTGCCACAGCAATTGCTGTTGTCAGGGAAATGAGCCTTCCACCCCCACACGCTCGCACGCTTTTTCCTGCCTCTCCCTCTCTTTCACCCTCTTCCTCTCACACAACCTCTCTCTCTCTGTCTCTCTCACACACACACACTCCTACTTCTTCTCTACACTCTCATCTCTCTCTCCTTCCCACCCCCTCTCTTAAACCCCCGCCCCACCCCCGCCCACCCACCCTCATGCATCTTCAGCTGTCACAGAGGCGGCCAGATGCACAGAGTCAGTGCTTTTGTGAGAGGAATGTGTTTGTGCAGGCTCACTTCACTGCTCTAATTTCTGTGGATTTTTTTTCTTTTTTTTTTCTTCTTTTTCTCTCCTCCCTGAGCTGCACCTGGTCTCCAGATGCTTGTGTTTGAAGCCCTGTCAAACAGGAACTTCAGCTATTTGCAGACGTGTTAACAGAACCATATATTTTTTTTAAAGATCAAAACATATTAATTTAAAAAATAGCAATGTGAAATTATTATTTAATGTGAATGTATGAATTAGTTAATTATAGACGACAGGCCCTTTTGGTAGCCTAATTTCTGTGTTATGGTTACAAACTCCCCACCCTCACTCAGACATCTTTGATTGTCATTAGCTCTTGCTACACGGTGGTAATAAGACGGTGTAACCCTTGCCCTGTTCCCAGGACTCCTACTCTTATGTGCGCACCACGGCTCCAGCGGTGGCCTACGACAGCAAGCAGTACTACCAGCAGCCCACAGCCACCGCCGCGGTGGCAGCCGCTCAACCGCAACCAAGTGTGGCCGAGTCCTACTACCAGACAGGTACGCCCAGCACTGCTCAGGATACTGCAAAGCTGTAAAAAATTCTCAAAGGCTTCTTTCCCCTATTTGTGTACATATTGGAGTGGAGTTTTTGTGGAGTGATATTTGTTTGTTTCGATTTCAAAAGCATACTTGTAAAAAGCTCGCCGAGAGCATTAGTGGCGGTTTCACAGGATCTCATGTGCTCCAATCCTTGATCTAAATCTTCATGAGCACTGGCAACTGAATGTAGCCCCTCAGAGTGTAATTTAACACGCCCTCACTCTCCTTGGGCGGTCAACCACCGTTCCGCTACATAAAAAAGGGGGGGAGGGTGGAATCAATAACTATATTCCTGTTCTCTCTGGTGCCTCTCTAACCCATCCCTCTCCCCTTCTCCTCCGCATCCCTCTTCTGTTTCTCCAGCTTCCAAAACGGGCTACACGCAGGGAGCCACTCCCTACACCCAGACCCAGCAGACGCGTCAGGTGACGGCCATTAAGCCAGCCACCCCCAGCCCCGCCACCTCCACCTTCTCCATTTACCCAGTGTCCTCGGCGGTGCAGCCGGTCGCTGCTGCCGCGGCGGCCGCTGCCTCTGTTGTTCCGTCCTACTCCCAGAGTCCCACCTACAGTACAAATGCAGTCACCTATTCAGGTGAATAAATAAAACAGCCTCCCTCTCCTATTGCATGCCAGGGCATGCAGTTAGCTGTTAAAACTGCCACTGGGGAGGGGAGATTAGATGTGCTTTTGATTTGGCTAATTGCACTGCTTTGATGTATGATGCGGGTTTTAGCAGTTGCAGGCAAAATGGAGAAGGTTTGGAAAAAAAATGCACAGGGAGGAACTTGCAAGTCAGTACGGTAGTTGTGAGGAAATTGCATTACACCCTTTGTGATTATGTGGAAATGGCAATTTGAGCAAGACTTGTGTCTGGTTTTTTTTTTTTTTTTTTTTTTTTTTTAAATTTTAGGGGGAAGGAAACGTAGGGTAGGGAACGTAGTGTGGTTCCATTCTGTTGTGCTTTGATGTTGATGTATTGTTTAGCAGCTCTTGCTTTGATATCAATAGTTAGCTTTTTATGACCATATCTCCCCTGCTCTTTCCTTGATGATTGTAATGTTTGGAACTGGATGTTCTGGGTGATTTAAGGTAGCTGTTCTCACCCACCAGGTACGTCATACTCGGGCTACGAGGCGGCCGTGTACTCAGCGGCCTCATCATACTACCAGCAGCAGCAACAACAACAGCAACAGAAGCAGGCAGTGGTGGCGGCAGCGGCAACTGCCGCCTGGACGGGCAGCACCTTCACCAAGAAGACGCCCTTCCAGAACAAGCAGCTAAAGCCCAAACAGCCGCCTAAGCCCCCACAGATCCACTACTGCGACGTCTGCAAGATCAGCTGTGCCGGCCCGCAGGTGAGAGAGGCACATGCTAAACAGTGTCTCCAGACCACTGCAACTAGCATCAGTTTTGCACTGGAAGTAAAAGTGAAATAGTGTTAGTAACTGTACAACTGGATGAGAAGTGTGCACACAACCAGTTATAAAACATTGTATTTATTACTGTCTTGTTTCCTTATCAATTTATATCTGTGGGTTATTTTAAGTACATAGTTTGATGCTTAACCTGCAAAATACTCATCTATGTAGCAAAACATAACTATGCAATGTGAGATTTGTATTACTATAAGTCAACGTAATTAGATTTGTCTGAATTGAAATACCAACCAGTTCAAGTGATATTACGGCTGGTTTAACATTTTTAAATAAAAAACACAAAATACACAATTCATTAAACTAAGGGAAATGGAAATAATTGCATAGCAGTTTAGAATAAAAAGTAAACATGTCCTAAGATATTCTCGCCTCCATCGCCCCTTGATAAAGGGAGCAACTGAAAGTGGCAAGGGAATATTTAAGGTTGTGGAACGTTTCACTCGTGCACCACATAGCGACGCACCGTAGAGCTCTGTCACTCGGTGCACCTGTAGGTTTTATTTAGGGAGATCGCCGCACCTGCTAACTTCTCAACCGTGTGATGTATTTCTCAAAAATGTGTGTACAAAAAGACTACAATGAAGAATGGTCTGGCAAGATTTGCAGGCTGTGTTTAGCCCACACAAATATGGGCATGCATGTGAAGGGAATGAAGATAATAGTTCTGTGAGTCAGTCTATGGGTCAAGGTTAAAGAAACCAGTCAAATATAGACTGCAGGAATGGTGTAGGATACACATGAGCAATTCTGGAAAGGGTTGTACGGTAGTTTCAGTCTATTCTGAGCTTAAAACAACAGGTGTTGGCATTTAGCCGGTGCATATAAGCTCTACCCAAGTGTCTGTCAAGTTTTTTGAAATCTTCTTTGACCATCCTCAATTCGCACTGGTAAAGAGAACATAAATTAGACTACCATATGTAAATTACCCGTAAATGACTAAATCGACAAAAGTGCATGTATTTATCTGCGTGAACGTGTGAGGTAATTGATAGAATAGGCAGATGTTCTTCACTACCGTTACAGGATGATTAATAAAAGTCTCTGTATGAAATCAAAAGTATATGCCTTGATTGTACTTATTAGTGTTAGTTTGAAAATGTTTTCCTACATTATATGAATACATAGGCTAAGGCAAATCAAAATCAAATCTGAACTGCACTATTGCAGCAGGCTGGTTTAATAAAAAACGACCACATTTATATTGTTTATACCATTTATACTGCCCACCCCAAGTGATATGGACATGCCACTGTGCATCTAACTTATTAATGGTCTATAATGCCACTGTGCATCTAACTTATTAATGGTCTATAATGCCACTGTGCATCTAACTTATTAATGGTCTATAATGCCACTGTGCATCTAACTTATTAATGGTCTATAATGCCACTGTGCATCTAACTTATTAATGGTCTATAATGCCACTGTGCATCTAACTTATTAATGGTCTATAATGGATAGTTTCACGAGTTTGATTATTAGCATCATAGCTGTTTCACAGGGCTTTCATTTTAGCATTCCATATGGCTGTGTGATGTAATATAAACATTGTGAAAGTAGTTTGGGAATGAAAAGGAACACAACAAATTGTGTTTGTTTTTACCGTGGAAATGGTCTGTTCTCTTTCATCACCTACCTCCACCTCTTGTCTGTTGTCTACTTGTCTCTGTCTCCTGTAGACATATAAGGAACACCTTGAGGGCCAGAAGCACAAGAAAAAGGAAGCTGCCCTGAAGGTGTCCCAGAGCAGCAGCAGCAGCGGAGCGGGTGGCGCCGGGAGCTCGGCCCGCGGCACTCAGAACCAGCTGCGCTGTGAGCTGTGCGATGTCTCCTGCACTGGCGCCGACGCCTATGCCGCACACATCCGCGGTGCCAAGCACCAGAAGGTACCGCAGTGCCGTCTGCCACCCGACACTACACCACCCATCCTCACAGCGCCCTCCATCGAAACCTACTGCACCCCAGGTTGATTAACGTCATGCACATAATGCAGGGACTGCTGCCAGCAGCAGGTTGATGGCACAAACAATTCAGCACAGTCAAAGAGTATCCCAAGCCTCTCAGATTTTCACAATCTGTAGATTTGAGTCAGGCACCCATCACATATCCAGTGATACTGATAGTCTTTTATGCCCTGCTTTATTTGAAAAGATTATTAAACATGCTTTACAAAGCATGTTTTAAAGATTGTATCTGGATTGGCTGGGTTCAAGATGCTTAAAGGTGACATGGTGTAGATGTAGGCAAAAACATGCAAAATGAAAGAACTACCAAAGTCCCTTTAGGAAAGTCCTTTCACTTGGCGACCATTTTAGTGATGCCTTCAGGCAGCCATTTGGGAATAACAAGAAGAGGCTCCATGTAAATGAGTGGGGAGATATCCATAACTCCAGATAGATGGGTCATGTTTACTTCAAAAGTACACTGTGCGAATCCTTGTTTTAGTATGAACTCAACAATGTAAATGTCTTCTCGGACGTTACCCCAATAACGCTGCTAAAGACATTATTCTAAGCTTTGTGACATTTACCACATTGCTATTTTCATGGTGATTGAGAGAGTAAACAAAAGGCTAACCATCAATCATGACCAACATCGCGATCACACCATCTTTACGTTACAAACTGACGTAGTACATTTCTATGGAGGGTTTTTTTAGTGGTGCATGTGTTGTCTCCTATTAAACCGTCTCCGGAGCAACAACAGAAACAACATTATGCTGTCAAAAACACTTGAGCTCCTGGTTGTGTAGATAGATGGATTCCTCCTGAAGTTGGCATGCAAACCAACTAGGACCGGGCTGGCTTTAGGTTTTTTATAATGTCAGGTTTTGCAGTATGTGTCTACTGCATACAAACAAATGCAAAAGATGCATTCCAAATGTTTTGGAATACAGCATGATGGCATGAATTCCACATAGGTCCTTTCTTTATTCTCCACCATTTGAATTGGCCTTTTTCAAGTTGCCCGGTCAGTCCAGTCTCCCATAAAAGCCTGAATGCATTCCTCTTCCCTCCTTCCTTAAATTATGTCTCCCAGAGGAATAGTGCTTCCTGCTTGGAGTAGGTTTTGGGTGATACAGGGGCAAAAATAGTATTTTGGGTTTTTTGTGTGTGTGCGCGTTAAGTAGATGTGAGACTTTTGACTTACCTAAACATGATCTTAAGATCATGATCTTACTGTAACCATCTTTGTTGATATATAAACATGATGACACTTGCTTGGCCAGGAGTCTCATGATACCCAAATGTAGTGTTCTCTCCCGTCAGCGCTGAACCGTACTGTTTCCCCTCCATTCTCACTGAATCACAAATAGCTGCCCTAACTGCTCAACTTCCTTATGTTAAACATACAAATCTGAATAGACACCAAATCTGTAAAGGTTCGGGGGAGGGGAGCCAATGTTCTGGCACTTTCTCTAGTTCATGTAATCATTACCCAGTGCAGAGGCAAGGTAACTGAAACGGAACGTTATTTGAACAGTTAATGAACAGTTATTTCTTTGTCCTTGTGTGTCCTTGGTCCAGGTTGTTAAGCTACACACCAAACTTGGCAAGCCCATCCCTTCCACAGAGCCCAGCGTGGTCACCCAGACCTCCAGCGCCACTACGGCAGCTCCCAGCAAGGCCTCTGCGTCAGCCGGCAACTCCGGTGCAGGTGGTGGCGGGGGTGGGGCGCTGGGCACCAGCGTGCCCTCGCCCGCTCAGGCGTCCGCGGCAGGCAGCACAAACTCGTCCTACCTGAAGCCCGTCAGCATGGTGAACAACGGCAGCACGGTGGCGACGGCAGCAGTGCAAGGCAAGAGCCCAGCATCCAGCGGCCTTCCAGCCAATGCCAGCGCTGTCAAGAAGGCCAACACCCCCAAGATCAACTTTGTTGGTAAGCATGGAGAGGAAAGGAGTTTGTTTGTTTGTCTTTCTTTCTTTCTTTGCTTTTCTCTATGGAATCACAACTTAATGTTGCCACAAGTCCAAGACAATCTTTGTGCTTTCTCTCAGTGCAGATTTTTTTTTTCATGCATTTACCTGCTTACTTTCAATCTCTTGGTTGTTTTGCACATTTGGTATCCATTCTATGCTCATGTGATTTAACAAGGTCGGGTCAGGCCAAGGTGGCGCGTTCATACCAAGACACCCTTCAGTAGTATTCCTACAAATTCTGTCTCCCTTTTATTTTTGCACTTAAAAGGCACCTATTTTTTTCTTTTCTTTCCCTTTTTCCCCTTCTTCCCCCCTTCCTTTTTTTTCCTCTTTGTGCGTGCCAGCTCCTCCTCTCAGACACAGAGGGAGGCCAGCCGATGTTCCATGGCTGCTCTCAAGAGTCTAAAACTCCTAGTGGCCCCACTCTTGCCGAGCCCACCCCCCCACCCCACTTCCTACTGTCCCACACTATGCCATGTTTGTTTTGTAGCGCCACCAGATTTACTCCAACAGAGACCCCAACCCCCTTTGCCTTCAGCCATCCTCTGCCCTCAGCCAAAAGCTGTAAGCTCCATGGGTCTGGCTGAGCCAGCATTGAATCGCCCAAAACAGTAAATCATTTGTGATCTAATTGGATAGACTTGGTTGAAACATACAATTTCTTTTTTTCATTACACTACAAAGACTTCTCTCTTTGTGCTTGGTATCGGCAGACCGGCTTTTATACTTGCTGGAATCTCACTGTTGTTAATTACAGGAGAACATTTACAAAGGCTGCTTTCTTGTTGCTAACAAAAGCAACAAGGGAGGGGAGAAACATGAATAAAGCAGGACAAATTATATCCACTTGGAACAGTGTGCTCTCTGCTAGTGTCTGTATTCCTGTCTTTTTTTTTTTTTTTTGAGGAGTGGGGGTATTTTTTGGCATTTGCAGTGAAGTTTGTTCAAGTTCGTTCAACTCCACGTTTGTTCCAGTTTGTTTTTTTTTAGGTTTTGTATCTGTCCGCACTTGAACTCGGTGTCATATTTATACAGGTCACTTGGAACAAGTCATTCTACTGTAGATCAGGAAACTAGTCTGTGTTGCTTTTGTTTGTATAAAAATTGCATAAGAAACCTGAGCTTGCTGAATAAGTAACAGCTAACACATCTATACTCTTGATGGAGGTAACGTGACGTCTCTTTGCTCCTGTTGCAGGAGGAAGCAAGTTACAGACCACAGGTGTCAAGGCTGACGATGCCAAAGCTGAAGTGGCGAAACCCGCCCCGGCCTCATTGGCTGCACAGTCTCCGGACATGAAGGCCGAGGCCTCTGATTCGCTGTCGGCACAATCTGCTCTGGCGGCCTTACAAAGTGATGTCCAGCCAGTTGGACATGACTACGTCGAAGAGGTGACCTTGCTTATGTTGGGCCTGGACAATGCTTTTGAAGTGCCATATGTTGCAAGGCTATTAATAGAAGGCTGTTTCCATTCTGTGCATTGCCATGTGGTGACCAGGGAGGCTTAAGTTAACGACAATTTTTATTTATTTATTTATTTCCCACTCTTAGGTACGCAACGATGAAGGCAGGGTGATCCGCTTCCATTGCAAGCTCTGCGAATGTAGTTTTAACGATCCAAACGCCAAGGAGATGCACTTGAAAGGACGAAGACATCGTCTTCAGTACAAGGTTTGTGGATGCATTCATCCTTGATCATCAATGCAGTGCAAGCACAGGTGTCGTGCAACGCATGTCCATCGGAAGCATGTCATCCATGTAGCTTGTGTAGATGGTTAGAGGTCATCTTGTAAACTGTGTGTGTGTGTGTGTAAGCAATTCAAACAACACAAACAAGTATGAGTGTGACTACGCGAGATATTGGCACCCCCACTCACCCTTATGTTTACTCTCCTCATATTTGTCCCTTCCCCAATGCAGAAAAAGGTCAACCCGGACCTCCAGGTGGAGGTGAAGCCCAGCATCCGGGCACGCAAGATCCAGGAGGAGAAGATGAGAAAGCAGTTACAGAAAGAGGAGTACTGGAGGAGGAGAGAGGAAGAGGAACGCTGGAGGATGGAGATGAGGTGTGTGTGTGTGTGTTGGTTGTTTGTATGGTGGACGTTGAGTATGGGGGGAGTTGGGTGGTAAGCAGTCAGTGTCCCGAACCTCGGAAAACTGGATTTTCCCTTTCTGTTTTTAGAATAAGAGTTTTGTGTACCATGTAAACAGAGAGTAGTAGAGGGAACTGTTAGTTGTTTGGTTGAAAACAAATGAGGACTATTTATCTTGCAAGGTTTCTGGGTCCGAGAACCAGAAAAAAACTATTGAGGGGCACGTGGGAACTGGGACTTCCTATCGACTGCTTAAGTGTTTGCTAAAGCACTTGATTCAAGAGAGGATGTTCTCCTTATGGCTATTTTACAAATATTTATATTGTTAGCATTAGAAATTTGATTGACTTGCATTAATTACAATGTATAGAAATGTGTTTACGCCCCAGAGGCATTTGAACCTCTCTTTGCATTAAGACTTGAGAGTTGTGCACAAATTGGATGCTACTGCTGTGCCATGTCTTCTGTGTCATGAGCTATAATGGGAGAGTTTAGTCCATGTTTGGAGCCTTGGGAGTGAGTAGTAAAAGCTGCCGTCTCTGTGTCCACTGTAGGCGGTATGAGGAAGACATGTACTGGCGACGCATGGAAGAGGAGCAGCACCACTGGGACGAGCGGCGACGCATGCCCGATGGAGGCTACCCCCAAGGCCCACCCGGCCCGCCAGGACTCCTGGGCGTGCGGCCCGGCATGCCCATCCCTCAGCCACAGGGCCCAGTGGTAAGCTATGCTCTTGACTTCTCCTTTTAGTGTGTGTGTGTGTGTGTGTGTGTGTGTGTGTGTGTGTGTGCACGTGCGCGCGCATGTGAAGGGTTGATTGAGCTCTAGAGGGATTTCTTAACGTCCTACATCTTGCGTGAGCGGTTAATGAAACCAAATTGTTCAAAGAATTCATGAAAACATACATCACACTCAGATGTCATATTTTTTTATTTTATTTTATTTTTTTCCTGTAATGTGAAAGGCATACAGCTTTTGCGTACAAATAAAATCTCGTCCTCTCCCTCTGTCTGTTTAGCCCCTCCGCCGGCCTGACACCTCGGACGACCGTTACGTCATGACCAAACACGCAGCCATCTACCCCTCCGAGGAGGAGCTGCAGGCCATTCAGAAGATCGTCTCCATCACCGAGCGGGCGCTCAAACTCGTCTCCGACATCATCACGGACCAAGACAAGGGCAAGGAGGAGGACAAGGAGAAGAAGGACCTCACCAAGGACAGGTATGCTTGCCACCGAATGCGGCTAAGGATAAGCCTGCAGATGATTGAGAGGGGATGGGAGGGGATGGGGGGGAGGGGGGGGGTAAAAGTGAGAGTGCATGGGATTTTCATTTCCTTGAAACTTGAGTGTGTACTGGCGTAGTACGCAGTAACTTGGCTGTCTTTGCCGTTGCAGAGCTCTGAAGGGCGTAATGAGAGTTGGTGTGTTGGCCAAGGGCCTGCTTCTACGTGGGGATAAGAATGTGAACCTGGTTCTGCTCTGCTCGGAGAAGCCCACCAAGAGCTTGCTGACACGCATCGTGGAGCACCTTCCCAAGCAACTCACGGTATCCTCCACCACCACCACCACCACCACATGTGCACATCTCCAAGTAGGAGAGTCCAGTCAAATGCCTGTAGTCTTGAAATAAAGGCTTAGTTACAGCCCCCCCTTTTCTCTACTCAATATCTTAGTGTTGCAACCGCTTTGTCTATGTTTTCATTTGAGGAATTAACCTGGCTCACAAATATATCTTGTGGACTGTTATGCTGTTAAAGTGTGAAATATATTTAATCTTTGATAATCTTTAATCTTGAAAAATGTTATGAAATATTTAATCTTGATATGTATCTGAAATGAATTTGAATTAGACAGTATAATATCCTGAAGGAAGTGAGTAAAGGCAATAGCACCAGTGTATTTTAAAACAGGCAGAACACTTACAAGACATAAGGATTATTTATGTTTAAAAATTATATTTGAATTATAACCACATACAGCAGGATAGTAGACCATTATCTATTGCAAAACCATGCTTAGATGTTCTGAAGTCTCTGGTCATACCAACGGAATCTACATGGATTATTGAAAGAGGCATCACAAGGTTGTGGGTGTGAACTAAAGGAGGGCAATTACACATATCTACATCAATATCTACATTAGAAATTAAAAAATGTTCATTCGGGATTGTTCATGTTCAAAAATTTTTCATTAGGGATCTACAATGTGTAAAACTCTGTATTAATGATTCTGTATTAAACCTATTAAAAACCCATAGTGCACTCTTCAGATATATAGTGTACTGGTCTCATTATTTCACGTTAAGCTTTGTGCTCCCTTGCAGATGGTGACCCCTGAGAAGTATGAAGTGAAAGGCTCTATCCAGGAGGCAGCCATTGTCCTGACCTCCAGTGCCGAGCCCAAGATGCAGGTGACCATCACCCTGACTTCGCCCATCATCCGCGAAGAGAACGCCCGGGACGGAGGTTGGGAAAGCTGTCGCTCCACTACTTTCTTTTCGCCCCTCTTTGAGATAAATCTTGCTTTTTATTTTTACTGTTTATTGTATACTTTTATTTTGTCCGCAACTGAGCATGTCTGCTGGCAACAAGGAGTCAGAAAGCTATTGTAGTGATGCCAGGAATAGGAGTCCTTTTGATCTCCAAAATTCCTCAGCCGTCAAACCGGTCCTGGTATGTGCTCAAGCTTATTCATGAGAGGATTGAATCTCTCAAAGACATCTGTTGCTTTATTTGCCTTCAAAAGCCTTGGAATATTTAAGAAATATACAATATTAGGTTTTCATGTCTCATCTTCCCCAGTTAAAGAAAAATTATACTTTCAACAATTTTGTACCAGCTATCATTTGTAAAAAAAAAAGAAATAATAATAATATATATTTGCATAATCATATTCAGATGCCATTCAGATTCCATTCTCATAATGATGGCTTCAAAATCTTCCATGTCCAAGGCACCCATTTTGAAGGCAGAGGTGTTAATTTTGTACTCCTAGATATTTATCGTTTTGTAAATATGCAATACATGTTTTTCCTCCTGATCTCTAAAAATACACCACATCTTCAATTAAGGACTAATATTCTGATTCATAATCTTTGCCTGAGACCACAGTACAAGGATGTTTGTGCCTTCAACTCATGTTTAGCTGGGCACTACCATGGGTTTGAAAAGGCTCTCCTGTCTCCCGCCAGCAGTGTTGCTCAGGGAACTCCCCCTTCCCCGCTCTTTGTAACACTTTTCCAATGCTCTTGAAGCTCTCTTGAATACACACACAGACACAGACATCCACACTCACAAAAACGCATGATAAGTGTTTTTGCATTGTGTCGGTCTAGTTGATAGTCCTTGATAAGATTGGTTTTTGTTTCCTGTGTTCCAGGGGATAGTTTGCACAACCCAGAACCCCCCCCCTTTCACACACATTTTCCCCCCTTTTTATTTACCTCCATTCAGTTTTAGATGTTACGTCTGTGAACATACCTTTGCTATTACCTTGCAAGTAGCCTAATTCTGTGTACTCATGCACTGCTAAGTGCACACATAAAGAAAAGTTTTAAAAAAAAACCTGAGGGTTTTGGGGCAGTAAATTTGGGACGTTGGCACAATCAGTATGTTGTGCAGAGTTGGTCATGTCCGTCCCCACAGGAAACAAATCATGTTTTTGTCTGGCGGTGACAACTTCACCATTCTGAGGTACCCCACCCCCCCCCCCACAACCCCTTTGTAAGATTGAAAGAGCTCCCCTAAGTGAATCACTCTATGTGCTGGTCTAACCCTGACAGCACTGCTATTAAAGAGAAACTTACTTTTTGTTTTTCTCTCTCCAATCCTTACTGCTTATCAAACTTTGACCTTTACCACAAGCAAAAGGCCCTTACATCTTCCAAAATTAAAAACTAACATACAATTTCAAAAAGGCATTTAACTGAAAGCCTTTACATATGTGACCATATTTTGCTGTAACTTGGCCATCAAGATTCTGTTGCTTTCTTTATTCTTTACTTAAAGATTATTTTAATATGGGCCCTTATTTTATGCTCCAGAACTTGTAGTCTTCATATTTTCTGTTATCATTTTTATGATCCTTGGGGGAGTATCAGTCTGATTTAGAGAAAAGGCTATGAGGGCAATCTTTGGTTGGACCTGGGTGGACAGTCTTTCGGTATACAATGACTGGGTTTTATTTTTATTTTTTATTTTTTTATTTTTTAAAGACCCTCTGCTGACCAGGTATGCATGCAGTTATGTCCTAACCCCTCTTTTGCTGGGAGCTTCCATGTTTATTTTGTCTTTCCAGCACGCACTGCTGCCTCCATGTATCCAAAGCTTCACAAGTCCAGCCCAAAGCCTCCCTCCTTATTTTTTATTTTTATTTTTTTTTGTATGACATTTTTTCAGTAACCTGTGTCCCATCTGAGGCTACGTCTACGACTCCGGAAGGATTTTTGACCAGGCTCTCTTTTGATCCCACCCTCCCTCGCCTCAAACACTTTGCCACACCTGCCATTGCCATGACGCTCAAGAGGGTTACTTAACCACCAAGCACTTCCCATTGCCTTACTGCTGGTCCTCCTCATAATGGTTTTAAGTTGTCCCATGGTCATTTCTTAATAGTCACATAGCCATTTAATAGAGATCCCTGACTTACCACCCAATTAAGTGCGCAGTGACGTGGAATGAATTGTTGTTGAGATGAGCCGTTTATCATCTTATTTAGCTTGTAACACCATGTTCCTACATGTGAAGAGTTCCACCAGAAGAGTGTCATTACTGACACAGGCTGCCTTGCTGGATGGTTTTTATGTAGTTGCCATCCCTGTGTACCATGGGGAGGGCCTGTCTGCTTGCATCAGGGCTTTTCCTGCATTCAACTGTACATTCCTGGTCTGCCCTTGGCATCCTCCCAGACCCAAATCAATACGTGGCTGGTTTAAGCCAAGCCTATTTTGAAGCTGTGAAAAGCTTCGTACCCTCGTACAAAACCACCTCCTCCGCATCCCTCTGTAAGTGTCAGGCTAGGCTCATACCATTCTTATGCTGTAACCAAGACAACAGTTACCTGGGGAACACTTGGTATGTGTGGCAATGTGTTCTTGTTCTTGCCTGTCTCTCTCTCGCTCTTTCTCTGTCTCGCTCTTTCTCTGTCTCGCTCTTTCTCTGTCTCGCTCTTTCTCTGTCTCTCTCTCTCTCTCTGTCTCTCTCTTTCTGTCTCTCTCTTTCTTTCTTTCTTTCTCTCCTGTCTCTCTCTCTCTTTCCTCCTTTCTCTCTCTCTCTCTCACACACACACCTGGTCAAACACCCATTCCTCCGCATCATTTGACAATTGGATCCATTTTTAGATGTAACCTCGGGTATGGTGAAAGACCCAGCGGACGTCTTGGACAGGCAAAAATGCCTTGACGCTCTGGCTGCTCTACGCCACGCTAAGTGGTTCCAGGTTCGGAACATCATTTTACTTTCTTGTTGTAGCCTTATGAGATGCATTTTGTGTTATTTTTTTCATTTGATATTTGTTTATTTAGATAATAATTATATTTTTTAAAAGAAAAGAAAAAAACATAAAGCAATGTATACAGCCATTTTAAAATTTAAAAAATAAAGGAACATTCAAGGATGTCCTTTGTAACTACTGGCAAGACCAGAGAAATAATAATAATAAAAAAAACTGTACTTTTATATTTATATTTTATGTTTTTTTCCACATAATGTTATCTGGTCTCTTAATAATCTGGCATCCTTGTATTCCATTTTTTTACACCACAAGTTGGTTTTCTTTAGAACATAAGCAAATTCCATAAGGCTGCAGAATATCTTTGCATAAAAGTGTCATCAGTAAGAGCTTTCATGTTGAGCGTTTGTTCTGTGATCTAAGGAGAGATATTTATATATATTTTTTTTGGTTTTGTTTTGTTTTTGATTTTTTTTTTTTTTTTTTTTTTTTTTAAATAAGAATAGGGGTTGAGAGGAGAGGAGTATCTGATTAATTGACTGTGCTGTTGCTTATTCCTAGTCAACACACAGGCAAAATAAGCAGATTTCCTTGACTCGTCAGTCCTTATGCTTTTCCTTCAGTCCGATATTTTTCTTTTTTTTTCTTTTTTTTTTTTTTAATTGTATAAGTGAAAGTATTTGTTTGTGAAAGTACTTGCCACAACGGAGGTCAAGGTTTGCAAGATGACCTGGAGAGCATCTTCCTTGAGCACCTTGCAAACTTTGAACTCTGACATACTAACGAAGAGGTAAAATACTGCTGAAAATGGCAGCTGCATAGAAAAGAATGGTCTTAAAAGAGAAGTGACCTAAATTGGCTTTTTGATAACTAAAAACCAAACAAAATAGAAAAAAAGTTCATCCATAAGCTTCCATTGGAAACAGTAGTGTTGCACCTCATGGACAGAACCGATCCCTGTTGCACACCGCGTTGGCAGACATGTGTGAGTGTGTGTTTGCGTGCGTGTGCGCGCGTCCGTGCCTGTCTGCTCTTTGTGCTAATTACTAACCAAATGTGACTTTTACACCAAAGGCTAGAGCTAACGGACTGCAGTCCTGTGTCATAATAATTCGCATTCTACGGGACCTGTGTCAGCGAGTGCCCACATGGTCTGCCTTTCCCAGCTGGGTGAGTACCGCCTGCAGAATACCTCCCAAATAGCCACTCCAGATCCCATCAGCAGTTGTTTTTATGTTAAACTCAATGTAATTGACACAACATGCAACAGAAAAATACTAATGGTAAGATCAGTATCACGGAAGATTTGACACATTACTTTTCATCTGTATTGTTACCCCATCCTGGCTAAAACATGCACATGCACAACACACTGTTTTATGGAGATGCCCAGTAAGTGCACTTAGTCCTTAGCCTCCCTGACTTGCTATTCCCTGAAGGCCATGGAACTCCTGGTGGAGAAGGCCATCAGTAGTGCATCTGGCCCCCTGAGCCCTGGAGATGCACTTCGCCGAGTCTTTGAATGTATTTCCTCCGGCATCCTGCTTCCTGGTAAGACTGCAGTGCAGATGTTTTTTTTTTTTTTTCTCCCCCGACCAGGGCCAGGAATCCAAAATAGAAACTCATTCATTACATTAGCACATTTGAATTATTTTGACCTATTTCTTTTAAATATTCATACTTGGGTTCATTTTTAAACCTTGATGTATGATGGTTTGTTCGGTTATAGAATTTGCTGAGCTGTCCAGGCTCAGCAAATTACTGTGTCTGAATCATGGATGCTACTAACAGTGGTAATGCCATTGGGCATTAGGCATGCCATGGCGTGAAATGATTTCACAGCAAATAAAAATACAAAAATCTGACCTCATAGTGAACATCAGCTGCATCAAACCCGAGACATGACTTGATCATGTGCAGCTAACACCCAGTCTGAAGTCATAGGAACTTGACATTTTTGGGTGATCTCATTGTGACTGTGTGTGTGTCTGTGTGTTTGTGTTCAGGTGGTCCTGGGCTGATTGACCCGTGTGAGAAGAATCCCACAGACACACTGGCAGCCATGGAGGAACAGCAGAGAGAGGACATTACCTCAAGTGCCCAGGTATTGCCTGCTGGTGCTGTTTACAGTTTCTTCTGGATATTTATAAAGCTGAAGTGCATCCACCATCCCTTCTGATACACTGACAAACGGGTCTGATAATGTTTCTTGTTTTTTTTCCCCCAGTCATGTTTCATTAAAAAAGAAGTTGTATATCTCTGAATTGGTGTTTTACTCTGAATTAGGTTTACCTCTGCCTAAATTGTGTCAGTTTTCTAGATTAATTTATTTTCAATCTACCTAGATTATAGAGTAAAAAGGGGAAGTCAAATCAAAAGAGGAAATTGTTACTTTGCTGCTTAATCTTTGTCCTGAAATTTCCGGCACTAGTTGTGTTTCACAGTCATCTGTGTCCTTAGTGATCATGTCCATGACATGCTTTCTCCCTCTCTCCCAGTTTGCCCTACGACTGCTGGCATTCCGCCAGATCTACAAAGTCTTGGGCATGGACCCACTGCCCCAGATGAACGCCCGCTTCAACGTGCGCAACAACCGTAAACGTCGGCGTGACAACAGTGACGGGACGGACGGATTTGAGGCCGAGGGGAAGAAGGACAAGAAGGACCACGAAGGCTTCTAAGGAAAAAAAAAAAAAGAGATACAAAATGATGAGAAAAAAACCCAATAATAATGCCCCTTCGTCCTTGTGTACTGTAGTCTGTTGCAAGGGTGGCAGTCATTTCCTGTCGTGTCGCGTGAAGGCTAGCGTTTGCCAGGCTGGTGTGCCAGTTCAGTTAGTTGCATTACCATCTATTCGCAAGTTCAGTGGTCCAAGGGAAGAACTGATTAAATTCTGATGTCAGTGTTAATTGAGTGGAAAACTAAATAGAAATTTCCAGGTAACTCTGTTATCAAAAAGAAAGAAATGTACATGGCTGAGCTGTTAGGGCAGAAGCCATTTTGTTTTCAAGTGAATGCTGGTGTAAACATGACCCTTCAGGAATGGTGTGACCCGCCTCTTCCCACTACACTTTACATTGTAGTTGTAATGTTTTTCTTTTTCATGTTTGCTGCAGTCTTGTTGATGTTGAGCAAACGTGTTAAGTCATAGCTTTACAGGGCATTGAAATAACCAGTCTTGGAGTAGAGTGATCTAACTGTGTTTTGGACCTAAGCTCATCTAATGTCATCTCACCCCAAATGTCTAAACTAGAACTACTTCATGACCATGGCTTCCTACATTTTATTCCTGTTATATTACAACAGAGACATTCCCAATCCCATTATAATAAAAAAAAAATATATGCATATATATAAATAAAAGTGAAACATGTATGTTAGTCTTGTAGGTAGTCATGTTATGATCAACCTGGATAAAATGCTATTGCGTATGAGCATGTATTTTCTAGTTCGAGTACATTATGAGGGTTGAGTCTTGGCGTATAATGAATTTTTCGGAATTTTCGATTTGGCGAATGGAATATTTTTTACATTCTTATTTTTTATTGTTATTTTAAGTTGTCATCATCACACCATTTTTGTTTAATGCCATTGTTGCAAAGTGGAGGTTTTATCTAAATGGTAGACTACAAGTGTTCTATATGTTCACGGGGGGGGGGGCTTTGACTAGTTGTGATGCATTTCTGAAGACACTGATCCCTGGTTTTTGTGTTCATAGTGTAATCCCTAAATGTATCTCTATTGTGTATATATGTGATCATATATATTTATATATGCCGTCTAATATATGTGATCACGCATAAGCTTATATCTTACGATTGATATTCAGAATGTTCATTTATGTTTTATTGAAGCATGGCTGTGTCATTTCCCCCATTTTATGTTCTTATGGCTTTGTTTTATGTTTCTGTGGCTTTGGTTTTGATTTTATTGGTTTGATAGAACAGCGCTTGCCCTCAATCTCAATTGAAAAATTGTTTGTTCAAATCTCTTGAAATGCAAATAAGTTGGAGGGAGAACCATGTAACACCAGTGTTGTAATTTGCAGTTTGATGTAGAACCACCCCTTTGATGCCTGTAACTTGCTGTCGAAGTGTACTGCATTACAGTAAGCAAAATAAAGACATTTCCAGAATGAAAGATGATCTGAGTTCAGTATTTTCTTTTAAGTTTAGATATATTAAATGGCCTGAATGACCCTCTAAAGCTGAATGGGACCTGTGACCTAGTGGGATTTTGGAAATTGTACTAAAACAGGATGTTGGAAATGTTCACTGAAGGGAAAGGGAAGCTGTGCGGGGATTGTTCCCAGGTGCACAGTGCAAAGGAAGTTGTGTGTTACGATCGGTGTAGTCTCTGAGTAAACTGTCAGTGTCAGCATATTTGTGAGCAGTTTTTATGTTCTAAACTTACTAGGGCCACACAAATCAACGTCCTTTATAAAGTCTGCTAAATATGTTTTTTTTTAATGACAGCGTATTTTGTTTTTTTGTTTTGCTAAAAGGGACAATGTGAATCTAGATTCTATTGTTCTTTTTGAATGTGCCCTTGTCACTACGGTCTGTGACGGTGCAATACCCATTGAACTGCCATGTCTTCTTTGTACTGAAATCTGACAAGATACAAGGGGACGTTCACTGATCATTCAGTAAAATAAATCTCTTTTGTTGTCCCAACTGTCCCGTTCTTATCCTGCCGCCCCAATCAGGAAGTTTTATCACTGTAGTATTTGATCGACTGATGTTTCGTCCAATGGCGCACAACAGCACCACCGGATATCCAACAAAACGAAGAGTTGATGAAATTCAACCAATAGTGTAGAATGGGCGCGGTTAGCTGTCAAAACAGGTTAATCCTTCGTTTCGCCCGGATTTCCACCTGGTTGGAGAGAGAGGTGGCCTGAAGTTGGCGAAATGTTGAGTTTAGGAAGCGGCGGAGCGAAACAACCTCCTAAAGCGTCGTTTGTATCATATGTAACACCCGAGGTTGGTGATTTTCTTTTGTGTCTTGCCCTGAGTTGTTGCTGCTGAGGTTGTTTAGGAATGCAAATTATTCTGTCACTTTGGCGCTGAAAACTTAAGCTAGCTTTTCTTTGACATGACTAGGGCGGGTCTCGTACAAACTAGCTGGCAAAAAAGTATTTTAGGTAGATTTTGCTCTGCTCAGCTCAGAAAATCGCCAGAGAAGCTAGTTTAATTACGAATCGACTGTAAAATAGCGCTTTCCACTAAATTGGCAAGTTAACTCGCTTAGAAGGCTAATCAGTCATCACGCCTTTGTAAGGGAAGCTCCATCCATGTGGGAATTCTGCCTTAGGTTTTCGTTTCGTCGCAGTAATGTTAGCAGTAAACGGGGAAAAACGGTTTTAGCATCCGTCGTCTTATCCGGTGACTACGTAAATCTGCTCTGTGCCCCCATTATCATCATGGCATGTTGTCAGTTGTAAAACTGCATCAAATGCTACCCTGTTTTCTGAGGTTACCACATTAGCATACGTAGAGTAAGGACAACAAAGCTTGGATCAGTGTTGAAGTACTGTATTGGGAAGATCATAACATACAGTTTCATGATTTTACTACATTTCATGCAATGATGGTGAGTAGGCTATACAAGACGATTTCAACTTGAAACTCAAGTCTGTCTGTGAGAGCTGACCCAGTAATATACATGACAAAGGTCAATAATGGTTTAGCCAGGTGTTCTCTTGAAAGCGAGTACTGCATGAATCAGCGTAACCAATTTTCCCTACGCACGACGCGACATAAGGAAGTTGTTGCCGAGTAAATTACATGCTGCTCGCTTGGCTGCCGGTCTGATATTGGTATGATTATGCAAAAATCACTGAGAGGATTATGGCTGAGACCACTTCACTGTATACTCATTGATGGCTTAATTGGCAGGGCTGGCACTACTCTGTAGTCTAGTCTGAATTTATAACTGCCTTTTGTTGAGATTTTGGCCCAAAGCGCCGAGTTTGAATGTACCTTTCACTAGGAAACTGAATGTCTCATCTCTAAAAACCCGTGTATTGACTCTCTTCACACATCTTTAAACTGCATGCTGGTTCTCCTTTGAGGTTTAGTGGCGTGCAATTGAGGTTTTGGGTCATATGGCTCTTTTAAAAAGTAAAAGATGTGTATGTATGTGTGCATGTTTTGCATCAGTTTTGCTGTATTTGCATAAATCTCCACTGCTGTGTGTGTATATGTATGTATGTATGTATGAATATATAAATATATATATATATATACACACGTGTGTATATAAAACTGCTTTCGACCTTTTCAACAGGAAATAAACCCAGAAAAAGAACCTCCCAAAAAGGAGAGGTACCCTGATTTGTTGCCAGGTATATTTTAATAATTTAATTTTTTTCTTTTGCATGTACAATACAAAACATTTATTGTACTGCACTAAATAATATTATAATTTAGTGTGATAAATCAATTTTAAATAGATACTAGGACACTAAATCTTATGAAATTGTTGTTTACTGATAACAAGACCAAGTAAAGTGTGGCTGTTCTCCTTATCTCAAGCCTGCCCATGAAATAATGTTATTCAAGTTGCCTTTGATGTGTAATGGTTTATAATACTGCGCCCTTGTGTTCTACAGGTGAGGTGGTGTTCTGTAGTGCCAATCCCGTCCTCAAGTACACGCAGGATGACCTCTCTCAGCGTGGTGTCTTTGGCACACTGGTCTGCACCAACTTCCGTGTGTCCTTCATCAGTGATGAAGTGGCGACAGAAGATACGGTATAGACTCCCAACATGCCACAAACACGCACACACACACAAACACACACACACACGCACACAAACACACACACACACGCACACACAAACACACACACACAAACACACACATGCGCACGCACGCACACACACACACACACAGCCTTGCTTTCTTTACAGCCTTGCTGGTACTCCTTCAGGTTGTTTTAGTTGAGTCACTTCAGACTTCCTATCTCATTGCCTTGGCTCAGTCCGTGGAGGTTATCTGTGGTGCTCATGATAGCTGACCTCTGAAAGAGGAACTGGGGCTCTGTGGTGCTCTCAGGAGACTGTTTTGAGGAACTCACTCCACTCTGATGCTAATTGGCAGGGTCGCTTGGTGCCCAGCTCTCAAGTAAGGGCCTGCTGCCTAGTGAGATTGCCCCCTGGCTACTCAAAGAGTCTCATTCAACATTTTCATTATGTGACCCTTTCTTCCCAGGCTCCTTAGTGAACTTCATAATGCTCCATTGGTGTAGTGAACACGCAGTGCTAGTATCATCATGTTAGTCATCCACATGTTTTATCTAAACTGCTTCAGACTTCTCTTAGTCATGCATCCAGTACATACATGTGGTATTTTCAGTGCTGTCAACCACACAGAGTGGTGTTTGGGTAACATCTAAAAACAGATATCGCTGTCAAATACAGGAAGTCATCATAGTTTGTTTTAGGTTGGCTGTCATGCATTGCATGTTACTTACAAAGCATTCCACAATGTTTCTCCTTCCTAAACTTTGTTTAGTGATTTAAACACAGTAGTAAGTCTGTCACCATTAAAGGTGCTGTACTGTGTTTTTGTAGCTTAGAACATCTATAAGCATACTATTAGCATACTATTAATTTGTCTTTTTTTTTGAGAAGCAAACACAAGAATTTTACTCTCTTATACTAGTATAGTGAGATATAATAAAGACAGTCTTGAATCTTGAAATGACCTGTGGCAACAGATTGTGAAGAGACAACTGTACTGATGTCTTGTCAAGACATGTAAGGTCTCTACTGTCCTATTTCATTCTACCACATGTGGTCACTGTGTTAAATACAACTGGACAGGAAACTGGAAGCCCAGTTATATGCGTGCAGGGAGGTCCATATTGAATGTGTGATGATGGATTCAGGCATTTGTTTGTTGAAGGTAGACTACAAAGACGGTCCAAAGTAGTTGGAACAGCATATTTGGGTTGCAGTTAGAGAAATGTGATGTGGCGTACTACATATGACACACTACATACATGTTTGTTTCCTTACTGTTGCAAAATGATTTAACACACAACAACTGCATAGGCTGAGGATATCTATGTGATGGAGCTCAGAAGTTATTTTTAACGTTATTTGTCATAATTGACGCCAAGACACGCAAACAACAGTGCTCGTTTTATCGTTACAGTAGTTACAGGAGAGTAATCTTGTTGATGGCTCTGTAGAGGAGACATTGATTCTATTATTTTATGATTAGTTGCACTAATTAATGTTCTATAGATTTCATGTGCTGTATTTTTGTCCTAACAGATCCAGCACTTTAAAAATAAACTGTATGGGGAGAATGACATTCCTTTGATGTGTGTGGATCACATTTATGGAGGTAAGAGAAGCCAAACTTACAAAATATTTCTGTGAAAATTACAAAAGTTCTTCTTTATCCATTAAACTTTAAAGTTGTTGTTTAATTTATTTGTCCCATATAAGCTGACAACAGAATTATGTTTGTTATTTCATTTCCAGGATATGATGACAAGAAAAAAATGATAACGTGTCCACTGTTGAAGAACAAGTGTCCGTCAAAAATCATAATTCACTGCAAAGATCTTCGCGTTTTTCAATATTGTTTAACCTTCACAGATGAAAAAGAGGCCAGGAAGGTATGAAATTTAACCTTTGCTATCTTCACGAGTGAAACACTGGACAGTGTTCAGTACTATAGAGTTTTAATGCTAGGGAGCTACCTGCCTCAAAGGCATTCTAAAACCTTGCTACCATGCTGCCTCTTAGTGAATTTGTCAGTGCTATCCAGCTCTGAGGGAGCCAGGTTAGTGCTACCTAGAACTAGGTTGTGGTACTTTCGACTAGATTTCTTAACATCCAGTCGGTGAGCAGAAATTGAAGGCAGAACCAATAGATTTAGAGTTATGCAAACAAAGTGACTGCCCTTGGTAAAGTAAGCGTATGTTGAGAGTGTCCAAACAAAAAAAATCCTGAGAATGGCAAATGGTTTTATGATGTTACTTTTTCTAAAGTAGACCTGTGCTTTGCATCCTGCAGATCTTCCAGGGGATTGTGCACCACTGCCTGGAATCCAAATCTCTCAAGTGTGTGTTTGCCTTTTCTTACAATGCCAATAATGCAGGTAATAACAATTGTTCCTTCACCTTCAATAGTTCTGCTTAAATTTACAGTTGTGTAGTTAACCTTTAACTGAAGTTGTGAATGAAAATTTTGAAATGAAATTTAAGCAATTACTTTTCTCTATGAATAATCAATAGTCACTGAACAGAACTTTACCGTATAGCCTGGTGTGTCTGTTTGAAGTCTGAGGCAGTGATGGGGTCTGAGGTTAGCTTGGCATAATGTTAGAGTCAGTGGGTAAAGAGACCAATTAGTTCCAGCAGCTAGCTGGATGTAGTGGTCTCTCTGGGGTGTGTGCAGGCATCAGGAGTCCCACTGTAGACTTGTGTCACATTCCCTTTGCTGGAGCTCAATGACTCCCTTTGTCTGAAAAAACAACAGTCACGACTAACATTTGGCTGGGTGTGTGAGAAAAAAAAAGTGTTTGTGTGTGTGTGTGTGTGTGTGTATGTGTGTGAGAAGGATAGATAGTGTCTGGGTCACGGTTGGGGGGCCACATCTGACAGTATAAAGGTTTCAGCAGGACAGCAGGAGACTATCTGTCAAGTTAAGTCAGGATCCTGCAGAAAGTGTCTCTGTCCAGCTGTCACCAGCTAGTGTGACTCTGGAAAACAGTCCCACTTTGTGTCCTGAAGCTGTGTCGTGGCCAAAGGATTAGGTTATTGTGTATCCATCACAGAAGTGGACTGATTGTTCAAACAGGTTATGGGAAAAATAAACAAAATTAAATCTCCCTCTCACAGAAATGCAGAGGAAATGGAGAACAGTGATGTTTGACTCCACTGATGACTGGAACTTGGAGATGAAGAGAACAAAAGGAGCCTGTAGATTAGTAACAGAAAATCAGTCATTTGAACTCTTTCCAAGGTACATTTCTGTAACATGCTTACCGAGTGTTATTAGTAGCTTTTAGGCCCGTTTACACCAAGCACTATAACTGTAATGGTAAATAAATATCGCTCTGATTAATATGAATGACAGTGTTCACACTGCAAACTATAACGATGACTTGTTCAGCGATATCATTGGGATTAGTTTCAGAGCGGATTATAGACCAATAAAAGGCTGACGGCCAATCAGAAACCATGGAATTTCAGATATTACATTAATTCACATCATAAGAGACTTTCGTTGTCATTGGTCGGTGTGGATGCTAATATTGTTACTTTGTTGTTATCTAGTTATAGTTCCTGGTGTGAACAGACTTTTTCTCCATAATTTCTTTCTAAATACACATAATATTCAAATATGTAAGGGTTGAATAACATGCATATATAGTGAATATCCTATTTGTTACTTTGCTTTTGTGGTAAATGCTCTTAATGTCATAATTACACTGTAATAAGTTTTAAGGTAATGTGTGTATTGAGAACTTGGCCTGACTTGATCATTTGCACATGATTTTACATCTCTCAGATTGCCACAGTATTTTATTGTTCCTGCAAATGTGACAGACGAGGACATCCAGAATGCCAAAAAGTTCAATGGAAAAGGTTTACCAGTGGGTATTTTTAAAACCTTTTTTCCGATTTCTATTATCTAAGATTAAAGGACCATCCATAATTACTACCACTTGTGTCTGCTGACAGGCAAGTGCATGCAGTGTTGAGTTAGGGGCAACTATAGCCTACTTTAGGGCAGCATAACCATAGGGGCTTGGGGCTTGTAACTGAAGGGTTGCTGGTTTGATCCCTGACCAGTGGACCATGGCTGAAGTGCCCTTGAGCAAGGTACCTAGCACTTCACTGCTCACCAGGCACTGCTAGGCAGCAGACAGCCAACTGCTCCGGGTCAGTGTGTACCTCACTTCACTGTGTGCCGTGTGTGTTTCACTAATTCACGATTGGGTTAAAAGCAGAGACCAAATTTCCCACACGGGATCAAGAGTATAGATTATTATTTAAATTTTATTAAATGCAATTGGGATTGATATTTCATATTGTCAGCTGTAGATTAAGACTTTCTACCTCACACTGTTAAATCCCCAGTGAGGATTGATTAAGTGTACTTACTGTATTACAAAGTGTACGTACTGCCCTCAGTGTTGCTTTTCTAACTCTTGCCTTCCTGTTGTAGATTTGGTGCTGGTCTCATCATAGTGGTTGTGCTCTCTTCAAAACGGCAGCTCTCCCTCTGATGCAGGAGGACACCATCCCCCAGGCCTACATGGAAAAGTAGGGAAATGTTCAAATCTTCTCATGACACTGGAGCCATTGTGCATGTCTTAGAGAGAGAGAGTGTGTGTGTGTGAGTTGTATCGTGTTTGGACCAGATTCAGAATTACGCTGCCGTGTAAAACGAATGCCTTTTTGGAGCTTATGCTTAGAAATATATGTGCAGGCAAAGTGCCCCTGAGGAGATTGTGACTGGGTGTTTTAATTGAGTTTTAATTAAAGGCAGCTAAGGGCTATATTAAAGCTTGTCAATCTTGGTCTGCAACCCAAAGGGTGGGTGGGTGTGAGGCGCAGAAAAAAGTCCCCAGAACGCTTTGTTCAGGCCCAGTTCCTTCCTGTAGGAAACTGTGTCAATGTTATGGCATCTGCTGTGACTCCTGATGGCTTCTCTGTCTTTTCCTCTTTGATGTCCGGTGAAAGCACCCACAACTAAACATGGGTAAACAGGACTGCAAGCAAGTAGGTTGAGAAAGGAGGACAGTTGTTGTTGTTGTGCCTTATATACTCTATGAAATGCTCCATGACCCTTTTGAGGTCGTCAATGCTTGCAGTACCCAGCCTGAAGAGGGTGAGATTTCAAACCATTGAGACACTGCAATAAGTCTGTATTTCCTTACACTTTTTCTCAATGATATTGTGAAAGTAGTTGTCCGGAGCAGCTAATGCTAACTGAATGAGGGTCAGAACTTTCAGTTTAGTTTTTCCATGGTCCATTCTATTCTCCATTCGGTCCATGTTGTATGGAATTCTGCCATTCTTCTTCCCATCGACAGCTTGAAAAACAGGCATGTGAAATACTTTGCTTTAAAAGTTGTGTTGCTAGTATTTGGCCAATGGAAAATGCGTGCTCTGGGGTTTATTGATGTGTTCTATTGCAGAATGCTCACAGCTGTGGCCCATAACCACCTGTACTCGGTGAAGACAGAGGACCTCGGTGACACTCTCCCATCCCTTCAGGAGGTGCAGCTATCCTACACAAAATTCAAACAGTTCTTCCTCATTGGTGAGTCTGCCTTAGCATAGATCAACACACGTGTTTTGCCTTTCAACTAAAACAGTTCTGTTAATGTGTGATTAAGGCTTATTTATCTGGCTGGAGAGCAAATATGTTTGGCCTTCCGGCTGCTGGTTCACCACATGCAATTATGTACCATGCCTGAATTACTGACCTATTTCATCTACAGCAGTGCCAGACCACAATAATTGCCACAGAAGATTAAAATGTCAACTCTCCAAACACATTATCTTTTATTTTGGAATAAATTGAAGCATTTTGATTTGTCACTGAAAAGTATAATCAGAAATATTTAGTAAAGATGCTTGCTCAAAGGAAGTACATTACCAAATACATTCCCATGTAGAGGGCACATGGTTACAGTTTAAAAAGAAAACCTTTTCCTTTGATAGATAATTCAACAGAATTCTGGATGTCGGATGTCAAGTGGTTTTCATCCCTTGAAAACACTGGCTGGTTGGATATCATCAGGTCAGTTGAAATTCCACTGCATGACTGTTCCATTATAAAATTTAACATAAAATAAAACATTTCATTCACTATTGTGAACTGTTGTGATCCCTTACAGACAATGTCTGCAGAAAGCTTTGGAGGTGGTTGAATGCTTAGAGAAGGAAAATACAAATGTCCTTATCATGGGTGGGTCACTAATCTCAACTCTGTTGTCTGTTGTTCACAGAACTGTTTTCCTTTTGTTAAGGCTAGAACATGGTATATATTTCCTGTGTCATGTCTCTTTGAATGTATCATTGCATAATAAATTGAAATAAATATTTAGTGTCTGCTGCCCTTATAGTGTATACATTTTGCCACAAGTGTGTGTGTGATGATATATTTTCATCTGTAAAAATTGTCAGGACACCTTTAAATATTCTGTTTCACATTCCGTGTCACATTTTCCTTCAAAGTTTTCTATGTTCTAATAAATGTACGTACTAGAAACCCTATGGTGGATTCCTGAATCATTGTCATATAACACTGTTATGTCCTGGACTAATCATTGCTTTTAGAGGAGGAGGGCTCGGACCTGTGCTGTGTGATCTCCAGCTTGGTTCAGCTCATGCTTGACCCGTACTATAGGACTCTTACCGGATTCCAAAGCCTGGTGCAGAAGGAGTGGGTCGCTGGGAGCCACAACTTTCAGGACCGCTGCAATCATCTACACCATAAGGATAAAGAGGTACATGTACTGGGGCAAGCATGTGCTGATAAACTACACTGGCAAAACAGGAAATGGTTTAAAAATGGCAGTTTGGAAGTTCACAATGACTGAATTTATGATGACCGCAGCAGATTTAGCTAAATATGGAGTTGATGACGGACGTTGAAAAATATTTATACAGATTTTTGTGTATATATATATATATATATATATAGTGTGTGTGTGTGTGTTTGCGTTTGCTTGCTTTCAAACAGTACCTACAGGCCCCAGTGTTCCTGCTCTTTCTGGAGTGTGTGTGGCAGCTCCTCCAGCAGCATAGCCCTGCCTTCCAGTTCTCTGAAACCTACCTGACTGTGCTGTCCGACAGCATCCATGTCCCAATCTTCTCCACATTCCTCTTCAACTCCGCCCAGCAGAGAGTCAGCATGATGATGGTATGGCTGTTGGTCCATTAAAGCCCCATATTTACTTATTTGATATTTTTTCTATCTATGTACACATGAACAGAGTTTTAGCCACCTCAAAAGGATATTTTTTTTAAAACGGCAGTTCAAACAAGTTTTTTCAAAATGCTGTGTATTCTGGTTTCCACTGGATAGGTGTAAATGCAATTAAAAAAAAATAAACGGACAAAAAATATCTGTTTATAAAAATATCTAGATAGGTGTAAACAGGACCATCTATATCTGTGAATCTTTGAAGTCTGTTCATGGTGTAGTATATGAATTCGGCACCACTGCTACATATATGTATGTGTGTATTTATGGCTAAAATTTCAGTAATGTACTGGAAGTAACCAGGTTTGGAAGAAATTAGTCCTACCCACAAGGTATTTAATGTGCACAGAGCTGTCACTAGTGTTCAAACATCTTTTGCACTGTAATTGAATTCACACTGAAAGTCATCAACACGTACAAAAAAAGGGGAAGTTGTGGTCACCCTGCTCTTGGTTTCCATTTCAAAAGGCCTGGGTCGGTGCTTGTTCCACCCACTCATCATATGTATTCTTCTATTCTGCTGGCCAATGTTGTTTTTCGCACAGCCTTCCCCACTGAGCGTGCCTAAATGTTCTCCCCTGTGGTCCTGTGTGTGTGTGTGTGTGTGTGTGTGTGTGTGTGTGTGTGTGTGGTGATGGCGGTTGGAGCAGCAGTCGACCTGTATGAGCTGCGCCGTCTCTGACGTATGCTCTTACGTGCGCTGCGCCTCCTGCTAACTGCCCTGGCTTGATTGTCTTGGCAGGCCGAGTCGCCGCCAACACAAAGAGGCCCATTGAACTGTCCCACGGTATGGGACTGGTCGGTGCAGTTTGACTGCAAAGCACAGGAATTCTTCATTAACCCTCTGTACACTGACAAACCAAGGGTGGACAAGTCAACCAAGAAGTCGCATCGACCCAAGGTAAACAAAACACAAAATGTAAATACATCCATGTGGCACTGAAAAGTCTTGAGTTGTCCAAGATGGTATTCAAGCCTCTCCCCTGGCGTTCGACTCGTAACATTTTAATTTTAAAGCCTCAAACACTGTAGTCAATTTTAGTACTTACACTGATCAAATAGTGCCACAATGGTCAAATAGTGCCACAAACATTTTTGTTGTAGTTGCTTTTGGTTTTTTCATCTGACAATAAGGTCTTAACACTACTTTCAGCACACAAGGCAGCTCTCCTTGCCCAGCTCTGCGTTCAAGACGCCCTCAAAGAAAAGCTTCTTCAAGGAAGAGACGGACTCCCTGAAGAAGATGCTACGTGCCAAGCGTCTGAGTCGCTGGATGCTGTCGCCTGATGCTTCACCGCAGGCATCCACGCGAGAGTTCTACGAGGCCTGGCAACGCCGGCCGCTGGACTACCACGGTTTGCTGCTTCCACGGATGGATGGGCCAGCCATACGCGTGTGGATGCAGCGCTACTTGCGTTGGATCCCTGAGGTGCAGATCTTCGGTGGTGGTGCAGTGGCACTCACCAGTCGTCTGGCCGAGCTCCAGGGTGAGGTGCAGGAGCTTCTACGCCGGCTGGAGTACCAGGGTGCCAACGCTGCTGGGTCGTACCATGTCGACCACCACCATTATCCGAACTATGACAGCAGACCGCCGCACCTGCTGCGTCCGTCGTTGCGCCTCTCCTCGTCTTTCCCCTTCGTTTCCATTCGGAACTGGTCCTTCAAACCGGTTATCCCCACGAGCATGTTGCAGGGTTTCATTGTCACAGACCCAGACAACATCGCAGACAGGGAGGACGAGTACACAGAGACCATCAGTCTGGTGTAGGGATGCATTGTGAAGGCTCACACAGGGTATGACCCCGTGGCTCCAACTACAGGGTAACACAGCCTCCACTGCCTGTTAGAAGCTGCAGAATTGTTTGGGATGATGGACCATACTGACCCCAATCCTGAAGTCCTGAAAAAGGGAAGGGGGAGTTTCCAACTTCTGCCATTTGTGCCCTTACTGTAAAAAAAAAGCTGAACTTTTTTTTTTTTTTCACCAAGTCACTGTGCTGTTGAGCGTATCTGGTTTCAACAACAAAGGATGTAGTTCATTTGACAGCTAAGAGCCAGCTAGACTTGGCTTTGGACATGTTGCTCGTGTATTATT
Organism: Tenualosa thibaudeaui; assembly: GCA_027481765.1. Classification (NCBI taxonomy): domain Eukaryota; kingdom Metazoa; phylum Chordata; class Actinopteri; order Clupeiformes; family Clupeidae; genus Tenualosa; species Tenualosa thibaudeaui. Next base: position 7,594,152 of record JAIFZK010000018.1, on the reverse strand, counting down.
GTACAGTATATGGGAACATCACGACTGAGTGTTAATATTTACATAAGAACTGCACTCATGATCTTCCAAAAAGCAAAATTTAACATTAGGTTAACAACAAGACACTCTGCACTGCTCAGGACCTATAGACATCAGTGTTGTTTAATGAAAGAGAAAATTGAGACTCATGCTGAATCAGTGTGAGATTTGTTTGAGGTATAAGTATTTCATCATAGCCATAGCATCAAAGCAGAAACCAAATACTGTGTCTTAAATTAAAGATGAGTGAATATTAAAGCCTTATGAAGAGACGTTTCCATATTATGAAGTGTTTTGTCTGAAATATTCACCAGGATTGAAAATTTACTTGGAACCTTAATATTATTACTATTATTACTTGCGTTTCAACAGTCACCGTGAATTGTTACATATGTCCTCAGTGCTATTCATTTATTTTTCAAGGTTGTTTTGATGTTTTTAGCGCCATCCCCTGGAAAAGAGGTGAATTGTGGACCTAAAGCAAGTTTTAGAAAGTATGTGTAGTGGCTGAATTCCTGCAAGGGAGACTTGGATAAAAAACCTGCTTTTCCAATGGATATTTATAAATTTGAATGTAAGACTTTAAATGTGAGCCAAGTACTATTTAGTTTAAACGTCGGTAGATTTCTTAATTACAAAAAACGAAGAGAAAAAAAAATATTTTCAGTTATAGATGTTTCTCAAAATGATCACAAACTGGCTATGCACTTCACACATATGACTGTTTTACAAATGCATTTGTTGAAGTAGAGATATTTTAAATGTAACTGTTGAAATATCAAATCAGCACAGGCAATTCACACATTTATGTGTCTTTACCTCTGTAAGAAATATCAACTACTCCGCTAAGCTTTACAATGCCAAAAAGAATATTTACTGTATGCCTTTTAATGCTCAATGAATGCCTTTAACCAATCTTAAGCAATGCTTGTAGAAATGAGGATGATGCTAAGGACAATGGTTCTGTAAAATGTCACTGTATAACTGTAGCACTGAGATATGATTAAGTAAATTAGTTAACGGAAGTGTTATGATACTAATAATAGCGGTCACTCTAACATGCCTTCTGTCTTAATCTTTTGCACTGTCGCTGTCCTTTTGTCTGACACTGAATTAGTCACTTTAATAAATATCATTTGTTCACTGACCTGTTACAGGAGTGTTCACAATGTCTTAAATTGTTTGCGTGACAGACGCCATTAAAACATCTTTGGGTTTCTGTATTTCATTTTTTTCTTTTTTGTAACCCTGTATGTCTAAGAAATACATTTAGGTGATCTTTGACTCTTTGATTATTTTCATTTTATTGAATAATACCAAATGGTATCATAAATATATACATGGGCAATTACATGGCAAATAGACTTTTTTGATACATCCATGATGCCAATAAAATGCAATGGTATTTGTATGGCGTGATGATTACATTCAATTTGAGCATTTGCTATTTTTGGCTGTAGAACTTGCATGATCAGTTACATCATGGTGGGCGGTGGTGGCGTAGTGGTTAAAGAACCTGGCTAGCATGCAAGTAGCCTAGAAAATTGTGGGTTTGAATCCTGGCTGCCATTTGCCGTTGTGCCCTTGAGCAAGGCACTTAGCCCTCAGTTGCTAACTTGACAAATATGTAAGTCGCTTTGGATAAAAGTGTCTGCTAAATGCATAAAATAAATAAATAAAATAAAAACATACAAATTCCATGGCATTTTATTGGTGTTGTGAACATCCATTAATATTAATATGAATAATTACTTCTTCCAAGGATGTGATTATCATGGCTGTTTTAAACGAAAGTGAATACGGACTGCATTATACTTCACTTATACAGAAAACAGTTGTAGTGTTAAAGCAATGATATAACAAACAACAATGGTAGTGTTGATGTTGCAGATTCATCTCTAATGACCTGTACTGTAAGATAAATGGATGTGCTCCTGACAACTGTCAAATTAGATTAGATTAGATTAGATTCAACTTTATTGTCATTACACATGTATAAATACAGGTAACGAAATGCAGTTTGGCATCTAATCAGAAGTGCAAAGAGCAGCAAGTGCAGTATATACAGTATGCAGTATGTACAGTTAAAGAGCAGATTATATACAGATAAGAGTAGTAATAAATAGGCAGAACAGCAATATACATGCAAGGTGAAGAGATAGTAAGGGTAATATACAGATGTGCTATATAGATTCAATATAAGGGCAATATACAGATGTGCTATAGAGATAGTTATGTACAGATGTATTAAGTATATACAGATGTGCAGTCCAAGGGCTATAGCAGCATAGCTATAGCAGCACAGTGTGAGGGTCAATGCATTGCCCATTGTGTGGTAGATAGAAAAGGAACAGTGTCAAGTGACCTGACCTGTAGTCTGATGCAGGGGATCTTAAACACAACTGCCCAGGTTACTAACTCACAAGAGTATGAGACATGGATTTCAGAGTCAAGGGGTGATAAATATTATTTGGATAAACTGGAGGTAAATGGTCTATCATGTCCTATCTTCCTGTTTTGTTAATTTCCTGATTCAGAAGCAATTTGGCCAAGGACCAAAGACCAGAGACAGACTAACTCCCAAACAAAACTGTGATTTGTAATAACGTAACACAGAGTAGAAACTATCTCTAGAAACAAACTATCGTTATGCTGTTATTCTGTCTCTCTCTAGTTTAATCAGATCAGCACCTTGCTGAAGCTAGTTCAATCTAGCATTGAACATCTCACTTGTTACACTAGACTGTGCCATGTCTACAAATGTCAGCCTGCCGAGCTACAACAACCAATCTGCGATGAGTTCCCACTAACAAGTTTCAGGTCTACTTTGAGGCAGGTACTCCTCAAGCTTCCTAAAAAAGGCCCACAAAGTTGTCCTTTTGGGCCGACCCATCCAAATAAAGACACGTTTGGACCATTAAGGTCCAGTTAAATTACTTGGAAGTTCTGATAGTGAAGACGGCCCTATGTTAAGCCTACCTCCATGTGTTGGGGGTTTTTGGGGGGTTTTCAGGTGAATGGGAAAACGTGGAGATAGGTCTCACTGGCCAGACTGAGATGCATAGAAGATCAGTATGTGTGAGAAACAGGCTCTGATTTAGACCTTCAAATCCTGCAGGTGTGGACATCTGCTATTCCTTCGCAGGGTGACCAGTAGGCTACTAAACTAGGGGTCTCAAGTTTAAGGGAAATATATGTAAAATTAAAACTTGAAATTAAATAAATATTTTTAAATTGCAACATTCCATGCCTATTTCAGAATATATTTAGAATTAAAACAGACAATGCAAATACAGCCTCAGGCAATAGTAATTTATTTTACCTATTTTTAATCCCCACGTGTCAAAAGATTCAATCACTGATATGGTGAGTACTCATTGCATAAGTTAGCCAAATCAACGTCAACTTATATTACCTGTGAAGTGGAGGTGCCACATCCACTGGTGTCGTCATCGCACCCCGCCATATTGGACAAGCCTACCGAAGACAGGAATACTTCACTGCTGAGGGTTAGGGGGAAGGACCCGAATACGTGCAGACGATTTTATGAAGTTTATATGAGTTACATATCTATGCATTGGACTAATTAATAGAGTGACAGATCTGAGGCAGGACGTGGTTCGGGGGTTATTTTCTTCCTCGTTGTAAGGACTTGTCGGTAGATAATGACTTCCCTGACCCAAAGGAACTCGGGCCTGGTGCAGAGGCGGACAGAAGCCTCGCGTTCTGCTGCAGCCGACAAGGAGAGAGGATCTGGGGATGAGGACGAGGGTCGACGCGGAGATGAACAAGACGACGATGACAGCGGAGATTCCAAAGAAACTCGACTGACTCTTATGGAAGAAGTATTGCTTCTGGGACTGAAGGACCGAGAGGTTTCATAAACTACTTTATATCATTAGCAGATACTGAGATGTTTGGCTTTTAATGCCAGACTCTGTAATGAGAAGTGGCTTACTTTCCTTAGCCAGATAGCTAGCAAAATGGTAAACAAGCGATGTTAAGGCTACCAGGCTAGTTACCATGCTAGGCTATTCTGTGCTATAGCTACATCCCACATCAGAGTCGACAATCTTTCCAGTTAGCACTACCCTAAGCATCACCCTAGCAAATTCGCCTGTTAATGCTAGGAGATAACGCGCAATGTAAAATACAAAGTAAAAGCATCCATACAAGCAATGAACTCTATGGGTAAGACAGAATCTACTTCACGTGAACATTGGTCTTGACAGCCTAGATTTTGCGAGGAACTTACAAACCGATGTGTTGCTAGCTGGCTAGCTCAATCGGAAACGTATCATTAGCAAACCAGCTCCCAACAGTATCTAAGTATCTATAAGAGCAAGGCAGTGTACCCGATTGTGATCATGACGCAGGTAACCCCAAGCATATTGTATATGCTGCTGTTTCGACTATTTTCATGAAGCGTACATTGTGTAACTTCAGCCTGAAGTTAACCAGTAAACCGTGGCTGGCTGCAATGTTTTCATAACATTACATAATCCATAGCATTGAATGTATGTTCCCTAAGACAGTATAGGATTGTAAGAAAAATACAAATCCATACCATTCTACTACCAGCGGGTAACGTTAGTGCTAGGGTGTTGTTTAGGCAGACTCTTATTAAACGACCTCTACTCTTTCTTACACCTACTACTAAGGTAAAGTGTAGTGTACTCAGGTAAATAGTTTTGGCCATATTGTTAATGTACTTTATGTTTGAAATTGCTGGCATAGCATAACTGATTTTGATCGATGTTCCTATTGCCATCAGACCCAGATTACACGATGCTATCAAAAGCTACCATGCAGTCTAGTGTCATCTCTGTTACAAATATCAGTTTTGGAAGAAATATGACTTCATATTTGACTTCATATCATTATCCCAGTTGTCTGGAGTGTAGGAGAGCAGTTCTCTTATATTAATAGAGCTTAGTTCAAAGGTACCTGTCTAACTTATTCCACTGGATTCTATCTGAATCATAAGTAGACCTCGACACATCCTTATTTAGGAGCAAACCAGACAAAAAAATAACAAAAAGCTACTGAGCAAGTTTCTGTTTGGTTCTGTTTGGTTTGGCTAAATTCAATCACTGTTTAACTGTCACTAGAATGGTCTCCTCTATCTGACTTCAAAAAGCTGTAGCAATCCTCTGTTGTGAAGCCTGAGAGGTCATGACAGTGTTTACCAAAAGCCAAGTAAACAGACTTTGGTCTATGTGGAATAGGGTTAATAGCAGAAGACAACATGCTGCTTCCTTTAAACAAGAATGCTGAGTTTCATTTGTCAACATGGAACATATAAGCAGGAAAGACATGGTGGGCAGAAAGCCTCAAAAAACACATTTGTAGCTCTCCACAAGTCCCAGTACAGATAATCATTTCTCTCGGCATGGCACGTCCCAGGCTCTTCACAGGCAAACATGTTGCAGAGGAGATGGGCCATGTTGTCTTATCCTCATTAATTAGAACATGACCGCAAGGAGGTCTGCAGGGTAGTTTCCCTGCTCAAGAAGGCATCCACAGCCTTGCAGATGTAGCCTTTTGACTGACCTCTTCTCTGAGACCCTTTATGGGTTTTTGGAACATGAATGAGCATTGTATTCTGCTTCCATGTCCTAAATCTGACATCATTGTCCCTGCAATGCAAAGATAGAAATGATTCAAGTATCAGCAATGATGAATGCTCCAGACTGCAGTGAAGTTTGAAGTTTACTTGGCTGTGGAGGGGCAGGGGTCCTTGTTCGTGTAGTGGGAAGGGCTTTTATTGTGTGGTGAACCGTAAGTGACATGAGACAAAAGCCCGTGCTGCATGACCAGACTTAAATATAAACAAAGATTAGCAGGTGTAAGCAGACGTGGCAGCCACTGACCTAATGCTACACGATGGGGAGGATGTATGTCAGGTGTAATTATTCAGCAAACACCCTTGCTTGTGAGGGAATGTCTGGATGGCTCTGCATGACCTCAGTAGAGTGTTCTAAATGAGTACACACACTTTCTGTCTCTCTCCCTGTCAGGCATACTCACTATCAGGCTATCAAATTGCATAACATTCCTGAGTACATTTCTGCCACATTCTCATGAAACTGAGCAACTATTACTTTTTCTGGGAAACATTAATCATCAGTAGGCAAATCATGACCAGAACACATGGAACCTGCATTTTGGAGAATAGCTATGAAATGTGTGATCAATATAAATTAAATAAAATTAAGACCAAAGTACTTCTTTGCAACGATTCACATTGAGAGATACAATTGATTAAACCCACTGAATGAAGTGGAATTTGTTTTCAGTAGACTGCATGGTTGGGTGAGGTGTGTGGCATTTTCCAGTAGGAACGGTGAGCTTCCACCTCCTGTGACAGATTGAAGGCAGTCGCTCATGAACATGCTGCAGACCCGAAACCCCCCGAGTGCCGTCCATGTGTTTTGCTGAATGTGCGAACAGGCCGTGGTGCTGCCAAGCAGAGGCCTTCAATGGAGCCCGTGTTTGGTTATAGGACTTTCTCTGTTCTTGGAACCTTTCTTGCTCTACAAAGCTGGCCTTGTTTCCCTCAGAGGGGTGGAAAGGGTTAGGTCTAGCGGGCGAAACGTGCCAGCAGCATGACGCTGCATTTGGACGAGCTTGGCACAGACAGATTAAGAGATGTCCCCCGGCCCACGTCTCCCCGCAAGCCACCTCCCAGGTCTTTTTTTTTTTTTTTTTTTACAGCGCAACATATTACTGAAAACTCACCAGTTTGAATATATATTACTGTAGGTTACTTTTTAAGGAACATAGATGGTAGATGGTGTCCTATGCCTAATTCTAAACTAAACTCTAAACCTGTAGTGTTTAGTGCTGATTTTTGCACAGCACCTTATCAAGTATATATTATCAAGTTTACATTTTTCCAGCTGTATAAACCCTGTGCCGTGTGGTCTAGTGCGTAGCTCCTGAGAATGGTGAAACTGTAGCTACTAGCAAGTACAGACAACTGAGTAAATTCATCCCTGCATGTCTCCTCTCTGACCGGAAGGGCTAAGCTATTTACAGGAAGAGGCATCATTAGACCCCTCATAGACTTAGTATAGAAACCAGAGAGCAACCTCTTCTATGTGCACAAATGCCTCTCATCCATAACAACTCACAGGACAATGCAGGCCCACTTCTGCTCTCCCAGAAAGTTAAATCTTGATGACCTTGGCATTGTTACAACCAATTAGTAAGAATGTACATGCTAGGATGTCTATTTTTGGGTCTTTTTAAAAACTAATTGAAGCACATAGATTTTGCATAGGATTTCAGGGTCATGTAAAGTGTAGCACATTGAGCTGCTATGTTTTTGCTGCCAAAATCAATTCAAGCTTTTGCTCCATCATGTTTGTATTTGTGTGTTTCTCTTCGCATGGCGTGGTTGCTGTTGCTGTTGCTGCGGTGTGGTTACTCAGGGCTACACATCGTTCTGGAACGACTGCATCTCGTCGGGCCTGCGGGGCTGCATGCTCATTGAGCTGGCCCTCAGAGGCCGCCTGCAGCTTGAGGCCTGCGGCATGCGGAGGAAAAGCCTACTGTCCCGCAAGGTAAGATGCCCCAGGCAGACACTGTACTCTTCTTTGTCTTAGATCAGTTTGCCTTTCTCCCTGCCACTCACACACATGCATTCTCACCACATGTTAGTAGATGTTATCTATTGTTCGGTCTAATTGTCAAGGAATCATTATGATAAAGCCAGTCTTGGGCTTGCTGACAAGGTGCACGGAAACGCGTAAAGGAATTTCCAGAATTTCTGGGACATTTCCTACCAAGGAAGTTTGACCCAGTCCCATTCTACCACTAGGTTTAAGTACTAGCACTTGATTTTGCTTGTTCACGTGTAAGGGTAGGGTGTCCCAATACTTTTAAGACCAAGGGGAAGTGCTTTTTAACCCTTAAAACCACCCCTTAATCCAGAGGGAGGTCAGGTGCAGACTTTGAATGAAGTTTAGGAATGATTACCCAGGATACTTTGTGTGTCCAGAAAGTCCAGAAAACAGTCGAAGAAAGATGATGGCACAATTAGGCATCCAAATTTCAAAACATGTTGGGGATGGGGTTGATTCAGATGTAACGAGCCAGAGCATGAATGTTAGAAAATCGCTCAGGATAGATAAAAAAAATATCTGCTGAGAGTGTTTTGAGAGGCCACCAAATATGTAACAGAGGTCCAATTTTTCCCCAATAATACATTAATTGCCTATATGCCTATGTTTAATTCTTCTAATACATATAATTTTCTGGATGTGGCATTTACAACCGCGGAGAACTGGGATTAATTCTGTGGACACAAGCCGGCATTTTCAAACTGTGAAATATATCTCATCTACCTGCCACCAGTGTAGCCCACATCATCTCTGTGCATTCCATAGGTGATGCCGGTTATGCAAATTTGCATGAAGTGTTGTCCCATTTCGTAGGTACGTATTTGTACCCCTAACAATTCTCACTTCATCATCAAGGGTAATCTTCTTTTGGAGGGCACTCCACACCAAGTGCTAGTATTAAGGGAGGAAAAATTGGGCCAGGCTTTGTTTTGTCTGGCCTCAGTTCTGTCTCTCTCTCAGTGCCTCTCTCTGAGTAAAAACACAGCTCGTGTAGCCTCCTCCCAGCTGTGTGTTTGCATCTCTCTTCTGCTTGTGTTGTCATTTCCTGCACATCTGGGAATGTGTGGTTCTGGAGAAAGAAAGCACTATTCCAGGTTTTGAACAGAAGTCTTGTCAGTGCGGCCATCTCATGTTGCTCTGTATTGTAAATAAATAGGGTTGGGACAACGAGTCAACGTCATCGATTACGCCGATGCAAAAAATATGTAGACACGAAACATGCGTGCCAATGCGTCAGACCCAAAACAAGATGCGGCGCCGATAAGTTGCAGCAATGTGAATCACTCCCCAAAGCTTTAACAATGCAAAAAGCGCAAAAAGCGTTTGTCGAAGGTGTGGGAATACTTTAGTTTAAGAGGAAGTGATTCCGTAATTTGTCGACTCTGTAAGATGGAATATTCTACTCTAACATCGGGTATAAAGTGGGGAGTTGGAAAAAATACTTGCGGTGTTTTGTCATTTGCACTAGCTCCCGAATGGCGCCTCTTCAAGTGCTGGTGGATCGCTGTCGTGCTTGAATGAAAAGCCATTTCTATCTTACAGTTTATTTTTATTTTCTGTTTGAAAAACACTTTCTGTATTCAAGCCCCCAGTTTTACATTGGTTACTGTATACTTTCAATTGCTCTGAAAGACATCAGAATGTCAGAATGTCCCCTGAAATCAGAATGTGTTATTTTACACTTGTATACTCATGAGTTTTATTTTGTAATTTTGAATTTAAGAGCAGGGAAATAATCGATAATCGAATCGAAATTGAATCTAATTGGGGGAAAAAATTGTTAGATTAATTGATGGATTAATCGTTTAAAAAATAATCGTTTTGCCCAGCCCTATAACTAAATCAATGCCCTGAAGTTGTAGTTGTTTAAAAGATTCAGAATTGGCAGTCATGTGTTCATCATCTTGCTGGGAAAGTACAGCCTGTTATCAAAGGTTACTAGTCCACACGCATATATTTGAGGACTCTGTGCTCAAAGCAAATTGCTTTCACAAGTAGGGATGCACCAAATCCAGGATTCGGATTGAGATTCGGCCGAATATTGGACTTTTTTTGATGGGATTCAGTTACTGCTGAACCTCAGCACATGAAACAAACCCTCTGACGTGACTGGGCAGACCACTTTACATTTCCCACACAGAATGATTTGAAAGGAAAGGGAAAAGAAAAGAAAAAAAATCCTTCTCTCAATTACAGATATTCACTGACATTCGCGTTAGTTAGAAAGTGAGAGTTTGACCATGAAACAGAACTGATAGATCTCACACACCTCCACTTATGATCTCACGCTATGTTTTACTTTTCAATTACTCTCATGTTGGCTGTAATTTGATTATTAAATCAGAGTTGGCAAGAGTAGTAGCCTACAGGACAGACAAATGCAATGCAGTCAACCAGCGGTTCCCCATCCAAATGATAATTTTTAGAATAGTCTGCTTTGTCACGTACTTGAGCTAAAATAGTCCATCAAATAACACCAACAGGAAAAAAAATATTTAGATTTAATAACAGTCGATCTAATCCTACAATAGAGTCAAGGGAAGTTATAGAGAGTAGCCTATACACTTCAGAAGAGGGCAGGCAAATGCAAGAGAGAAAATTGGGAGTTTTGAGCCTGATCATGTCCAGATTAATGCTCTAGGATTTGGTATTCGGTTTTGGATTCGGCCTAATCTCACAGTGGATTCGGTATTCGGCTGAACCCCAAAACTCAGATCTGGCACATGCCTAGTCTCAAGTCCTGGTTTAGGTGAAGTGGCTGTGACAGGGTAACTTCTGCAGAAAAGTTTTTCTCCCATAAACCACATTTCAGATAGATTTAGCTTTCAGTCTGAGGGGGAGAGTTTAAAGACACGTATTTCCTGTTTCCCTCTCAATCTCCTGACTTTGTATAGCTGCAGTCTTTACTCATCTCACTTTGCTTGACCTTTAACTGCTGCCCTAAAGCTGCACACTCATCGATAGCAATCCGTCAATCACCTGTCACTTGTACCATGCATTGATTGTTGAGTGAATAAGGCCTTCGACTCTAAAGAGGAGAGTGAGGAGTGTTTGAGAGAGGATGTGTGTCATGGAACATTCTGAGGTACTCTGACTGTTGTAAGTTGACTCTACGCTGAGGAGCAAAGACCACTGTAAGGCTCAGAGCTGTACAAACTGGACAGAATGTTTGACAACAAATGGGTTCCTGTATTTGTGGAGGCTTGGGTGTTTGCTTTCGAGTACGGAACTGCAGAAAATCGGCGAAAAAAAAACGAAACGGTGCTTTCTGACATTATTTACTCGTGTGTTTAGATCCCTACTGAAATGAACACGGGTGGTCTTGGGTCAGAAGAAGGCTTGCCACTGGATAATGTGGAGAATTCATCTATGTGCACCCAAAGCCACTAGGGGGAGTCGTTTAACATCTAATGGCGGAGGTCAAAGAAGAGGTCAGCGCAAGCCAAGCAGAAATAGCTGGGTGAAAACCTGGCAGAGTTTCCAGGTCAAGCTTGCTTTCATGCTCTGGGGAGCAGTTGTGTTGAAATTTCCCACCGGCCCATGTCAAAGCCTCCAGCTTTATCCCACAAATACTTATCTATACATTTCTGTGCATTGTGTGTGTGTGTGTATATATGTGTATATGTGTGTATATATATATATATATATCTGTCTTTGCCCCAAGAAGCTGTCTACACTGAGGAGTGTGAAGAAGGAGCTGTTTCAGAGACACCTCAAGCCATTATGGCCTCCAGCTGCGGCGGAATGCTGGCCACAGTAAACCTCCCCTGTACAGGAGCCTTTGCAAAATTAGCCATATCTCTCCACTGGCCTCAGTTAGAGCTGAGTTTATGAAGTGGTGGTCATTAAGACACTTGTGGTGGTGCTCTTGCTTGCTTTGCCTGGGTTGGCTGTTAGATGCTGTCCTCATATTCATACTGTGTGTGTGTGTGTGTGTGGTATGTAAATTATTTAAGCGCCTCACGCTAAAGAACTCAATGTTCTGTGCTGCTCTACTTGCCCTCGAGCAGTGAGGACTGCTTTGCCCACACACAACCCTTATGTATAATGCTGGCCGGCTGCGCAGACCTAGGTCTATCTCACTGTTGGCTGTCAAAATATCTTGATGTGAGATTGTAGAGCAGGCCTATTCAGTTGATTTTTTTTTTTTTTTTTTTTTTTTGTTACTGCTTTTCTGATTAACTATATATAATTGGGCTACTAAATGAGAGCCAGATGATGTTCGTGACTTTCGTAATGTGTATATATAAGCACAAGTTTGAATTGTGTTTAATAGCCTAAACAGTGACCGACAGAACTGACAGCTGAACTCAAACTTTTAAAGACCTTCATTTTCAACCAGACAAGCAGGCACATCCATTGGTAGGCCTACCGTTTGTAACGTTCTTGCTCCAAAAAATTACACATTTAGGCAAAAGGTAACATCTTTATTTAATGTGAATTTATATTTGAATAGCCCTGTTGTAGAGTATCGACTATCTGACTTTTAAAACATTTATGAGCTGTTAGTTACAGGATGTTTATCAGTGATTAGAATTAGCAGTAAAGATGTAAAGATATTATGTGTTATAGAGTGTTAACTGTGTGCTTTTGAAAAGAGAGTTGTTGGAGGAGTAGGAACTTGGTAGGTCACAAGCTTGTTCTGTTCTGTTCTGTTCCAGCTTTATTGGTTTGGTCTGGCACGTTCTCTATTTTATATGTGCTATGGATAAACTGGCTCACACTAGCTTGAATCAACGTGAATATCTGAACTGTGTTCCTGCCCAAAACAAGTACACTCACTTTCAACCCAGTTTAATTACACTGATGATCCTGCAATTCCAAAAATACCTTAAGAATGCATTGATACTAGCATATACCAAGGATCAAGATTAGCACTAGCTAAAGGTGGCTAGTGGATTTCAAATTAAAATGGAATGGCTTGTGAAGTTCACCAGTTTATGTCACTGGCTGGTGGATATTCACATTTCAAAAAGTTTATTTTGACTGAGCATATACTGACATACAGGTGCAGTACATTGTAAGTGTGTGTGTATGTAGCGTGTCAGGTCATGGTTACTTACTGTCTTGTCACTACAGTTGAGTGTAGGGTATTTAAGTGTCTAAGTGAGGGGGGGGGGTGTGTGTTGTGTGCAGGTGATCTGCAAGTCGGATGCCCCCACAGGAGACGTGCTGTTGGACGAGGCTCTAAAGCACATTAAGGACACTCAGCCCCCCGAGACTGTCCAGAGCTGGATTGAGCTGCTCAGTGGTAAGTGAAGCACTACAAACAATCACACACTCACACACACACACACCATAGGCACATTGAGGACACTGAACCCCAAGAAATCATGCAGAGCTGGATCAAGCTTCTCAGTTGTGAGGAAAGCATTAGAGACTCACACACAAACACACACATACACTCTTTCTCTCTTCCTCAGTTTGCCTCTCCTGGCCTCTCCTATATCTCCTCTCCCTCTCTGCTTGTACTTCAGTCTCTACTGTGTACACAGACCTCTTTCTGTTTGCCAAGGGGTTTTCATCAAAATCATAGAGGTCACTTCATCAAATTCATGGTAAGCCTCTGATATAATGGACACTACATGTGTGCTCTGTGATCCTCTGTTACCACTGAAGCAGTATATGGAGAAGCGTGTGAATTTGAAATTAAGATTTGCGAGTGTCGGACATCCTTTGATCAGGAGAGGTAGGGCTCGTTGCTTGGGGCGCTTACGAGCCAAGCAGGAAGTGGCTCTCCGTAGGGAGCTGAGGGGTCAGAGGTGACTTCAAAGCAAGGAGAGGAAGGAGAGAGGGGACAGAGGAAGAAGGCCAAATCTGCTGGGAGTTAGACCCCAGGCTGTAAATATCTTATTAGCATTATTAGCTATTAGCCTCCCAACAAAGTCAGCGGTGTGTTCCTTTCATAAATTGAGCTTACATATAGCTAACCTTTGACCAAACCACAGTGATTTTTTTTTTTATATTAAGCTTAAAAGCTACTGGAAAGCACACCATTAGATTATGTCAATATGAAGCTAGCAGATTTTGCAGACTGCTTAAAATTGAAGTTGGATCATTTGACCGGCTCTTTGTCTCTGCTGAACGGACGTTTCTGTGCGGTGCAGATGACCTGGTGCAGTCTAATGCATTCTTGTGATTGCACACACTAGATGAAATACCTGTAATGACCTTTTCCTATGCTTTGATTAGCAAAATGTTAGCCTATAAGATATACAAATTGTGCTTTTATCAGCAGTAGCTAGCGTACTAGTACTAGTAGCTAGCGTACTAGCATTGAACTCCAGAGTTCATTCTTGTAACACCCCCCCCTCTCTCTCACTCTCACTCACTCTCTCTCTCTCTCTCTCTCTCTCTCTCTTTCCATCTCTGTCTCTTTCTCATCTGCCCAGGTGAGACCTGGAACCCACTGAAGCTGCACTACCAGCTGCGGAACGTGCGCGAGCGTCTTGCCAAGAACCTGGTGGAGAAGGGTGTGCTGACCACGGAGAAGCAGAACTTCCTGCTGTTCGACATGACCACGCACCCGCTCACCAACAGCAACATCAAGCAGCGGCTCATCAAGAAGGTGCAGGAGGCCGTGCTGGAGAAGTGGGTGAACGACCCGCACCGCATGGACAAGCGGCTGCTGGCGCTCATCTTCCTGGCACACTCGTCCGACGTGCTGGAGAACGCCTTTGCACCGCTGCTGGACGACCAGTACGACCTGGCCATGAAGCGCGTGCGCCAGCTCCTGGACCTGGAGCCCGAAGGCGAGAGCATGAAGAGCAACTCCAACGAGCTGCTCTGGGCCGTGGTGGCTGCCTTCACCAAATGAGACGGGCAGGTTTTTTTGAGGGTGAGGGGCAGGGGTGCGTGAGGTGGGGGTGGGGGTATAGCACCCCCTGCTGCCCCGTTGCCCCCCCTCTATTCCCCTTTAGGATTGGCCACAGTGGAAAATCGGTTGACGTTACTCGGGGAGGGGAGGGAAGGGGTAGGGTGGACGGTGGACAGTAGACTCAGACTTGCAGTCGCTCTTGTCGTCCTCCTTGCTCTACCCCCTCCCCTTCCCTCACCACCCCCACCCTAGCCGCTCACCCCAAACATTGGGACAGGGGTGGATGGCTTTGCTGTCATTCTCTGCTTTTCTCCCCACTCTCCTTTGTAGATAATTCCTTCCCTCCCCACCCCACCCCCTCCTCACTCCCCTCCCCCCTTTTGTCTGTCCTCAAAGAGATGTCACTGAAACACAGTTGATTTCTTTTTCTTATATTCTTTTTTCTTTTACCCCGATTTCGGGGGTAGACAGAGAAGCATGCCAGTTCCTGTTGAATCAGAATGTGCAGGATTCCTGAACATTTTGGGAGCCAACCAACTAACTAAACTGACTTGGGACTAATCCTTGGGACTAATCATGTGCTTCAATTGTTTTCCCCATTGATTTGGGCTTGACACCCCAGCATCACAAAATAAGAGATTATATAAAAAGAAAATACACAGGGATGAGACTGGGGGTGTGCAAAACAGCCTGCCCAATCTGACTGTGGATTGCCAAAGGTAATCCTGTGCATTTTCAGCCACATCTAACAAAATACTTTGATCGTGAATGCGACTCAAAAGAAATTCACCTGCATTTCAAATTACATGAAAACTTTCAATAAAGCAAGTGTCTTTGTGAACTGTAAATTCATTATGGATAAAAAAAATCTCAAAATTATGAGTTGGATAGTTCCATTCAGCAATGCGTTTCTGTGTAGCACATATATCAGAATTGTATACATTGACTTGAATGACTTGAGTTCATATCTTGAGTTCAATCAGACAAAACTAACTAGCCATTTGGCCCCCACCCATCTTCACAACCCTATAATTAAATAAGACGAGGTGGATGAACTCTTTGGTGAAAGATGCCTGAGCACAGGAGTTGCTTAGTCAAATGATCATCATTCCCCAGTGTGCTTCTAAGGCCCCGTGTTACAAAAAGACCAGGATATGTGGGCACCAGCTTGTCTGACTCCATGTTGGTAGACGAGACGAGATGGTTTTAGCCCTCTACATCCAGTGCTTTGGTGAAGGGAACCCTCAGTGACCTACACTTGCTCTATTGTTTAGAGCACCCTCCTGTGTCAGAATCTCCCAAAACCAGGCAGGGCTGGTTGTTAAGCAAGTCCTGTGCTGTCCTTGGCCAGAGTGGCCTGAAGGCTGGCACCTGGCCCTCTCCATGGTGCTCTGCCTCGATGGAGAAACTGAGTAGGAATGAGTGAGTGTGTGTGTGTGTGTGTGTGTCAGAAAGAAATAGAGACTTAAGGGGAACATTTTCATGTCTTATCGGGTCATGTTCTGGTTGAATGTGATAACCGAGAGCTTTATTCCTTTCCAGCGCTGGAGGTGGTTCACCGTATAGTAGTCACTATTGGTGTCTAAAAGAACCTCTTCTCAGCCCAATGGCTTCAGTTATAATATTGACCGCCCCCCCAATCATTACATGCCTCTTACACTATGCTCTACCTCTCAAGACACTTTATTTCTTTTCATTTCTTTCTTTTTTTTTAGTGTCATTTCATTCTGTGTGTCTCTGGTTGGCCAGTTTTTACAGGACAGTCTTTGCTGTTCGGTTATGCGCCTCTATCTTTTAATTGCCCCCAAAATGAGCAAAATGGAAGACTAGTCAGTGGCATGCCAGCTAAATGGCACGTAACAGGAGGCAAAGGAAAATGTCTGATTTGATGAATTCCCTTCCTCCTCTGTGTCTGACCTCATGCACATGTTATGTAGATCTGTTTCACAACCGTAACAGCTTTCTAACATAAGAGTTGGTTTTGGCATAGTCATCAGTATGCTCGCAATCTTAGTCCCTGGCTTTCATCTCATTCTTTGTCTAATGCAGACCGGTTGGTTATTATGTACGTACAACATGGATACGTATTGAAATTGGCTTTTTTCACCCCAAGTCATAAATTTGTGACTTTTTTTTAAGTTGTTACTTTGTTTATTTTGTTTATTTTCCTTCTTTATGTTTCTATGTTGGCTGTTATGTATACCCGTCCTGAAACTTGGTTCATAAACAACAACGACAATAAACAGACTGCTCTAATGGGTATTTTTCTAATTGTTAATTCTACATCTGTGTGCGAGTTTTCTCACAAGTATCCTATCAGCAATGTGATAATCAGTAGGTCTTTTGTGTTGAAAGGATGACCTCCACAGTGAGAGCTGAACTGTCAACCATAGTTCAGCACAGCTTTGTGCAAAGCAGTTTAATGCCTAGATTTAGCATTACAAGCGGAGCGTCCAGCATCTTCCAGGTAACCTCTCACCTGTTGTGTGATCATCCTCTCCAGACCAACTGCCTCCTACGGCAGTGTTTCAGCTCCAGATGTCTCTCCCAACGTCTCTGGACTTGTAAACATGTTTTATAAAGAATTTATAAACAGAGTCTATACCATAATATTTTCATGTTGCATTGCTTTATTTCTTTGTTGTTTTTCACTCTCTTTGTTGCTATTTTTTGTTTGTTTGTTTTTTTATTTGTTAAAATGCAATGGAATCATTTGATATTACATGTTATTATGTTTGCTTTATTTCGTTTAAAAAAACAACAATAATAGATGTATTATAGGCTTGGCTCCTACTACTAGCTGCTTTGGCATATATTGTATGTAGCAGAGATAATAGTCAGGTTGAGGATTCTGTTGATTTAATACACTCACACCAGAGGAGGTTGATGGATGTTGTCATAGCCTATTATGTATTATAGATTTCGTATGTGTATGTGTTCAGAGAAAAAAAAAACAATACGAATGACTGATCGCAAAGGGACCCTTAATCTGTACACTTTGTTTTTGCCATGAAATAAACATTGTTCTGGAAAGTGCCTCTAAACATATTGTACCATTCATCTGTCACGTTTTATTTGTGTTATGTGGAAATACTTGGTTAATGACTGTCTAACTGCATGGTTTTATTTTCCCCCTAATTTTCATTTCACCTGTGGCTTATGACCTATTAGTTTTCGTATTTCTCTTGTTTTTCTTATTAGTTATATTAATAGTGCATCTTGGCTGCCTTCTCTATTCTTGGCTTAAAAGTTCATATGCCTTGGGCCAGGATTCAGGACTGGGTCATGCTGTTTAAGATTTTAAAATGGATTGTATAGAAGAAAAACTTCAGTTATAGCAAATAGAAATCAGTTGTTTTTTAAGCCATGTCTGTCTTCTATTTCTGTCTCATCCATCCATCACACCTCTATGACTTTTTGCATCACAGACCGTACTGGAGGGCAGGCTGTGCGGGCCATTGACATCCCAGGACCAGCTCCCACCCACTCCCTCACCTACCATCATGGAGCAGGCACTGGAGGACTTCCTGTGCTCAGCCTTTCAGAATAGACTGTCAGTGATAGTTTTGGCTTCCACCTGGAAACAGTTACAGCCCCTGCCAAGGGCTCTTCTGACACTGTGTGTGTGTGTGGAGAGGAGAGGGTGGGGGGCAGATGGGTTTGTGTCTTTTACCCTTAGACTGCCTGCTGTGTGGTTTGAGTTTGTCAGTTCAAACGCTGTCGATGTGAGGGGACAGCAGGATGCAGACAAACATACTGCCCAAGGTCACTTGCAATAAGTCTGGAAGACAGAGATGACAAAGTCGGGCCCACACAGGCACAACCAACAGACACTCGCTCACTCAGACACAGAAAAACACTTGAAATGGCTGTCTACAAATGAGTCGTATTGGTTGTTGTGTCTACACTTTTCTCAGCTGGCATTTCTCAGTTGTATCAGACAAGAGAGCAGTGGTGTGAGGACTCTGTGGGGTGTTTGGGAAGAGACAGCTGTACTTAACAGCTGAACCATGCTGTTGATAAATGATATGCACTCTTTATCCAAGTCTATCCATATTTCCTGCAACAGTGGAGTCAGCTGACAAAACGCATTCACACAGTTGAATGCTTTTGTTCATTGAGACTGAGTTGTTTTTATGCTAGCAGATTAGTTTATAACTGTGGAATGTGTGAATTTTGGAAAGATGTGTCCAACTGTGTGGAGTTTTACATCAACCCAGAGCTGCATGTTTTGATGGGCCTTGCTGTGCTGAAAGTCAGTCCTCTTCTGCATGTTTTAAGATAGACTTGCTCATGTGGATTGGGGATCCCATTCCTGTTCCCTCTTGCCAGTCAATATGAAAATAAGAACCACAGGAATTATGTTTGCTAGAGCGTTCAGAGTGTATTAACATTGGCATCGGGAAGGGTGTTATTTACAGATGTCTCTCAAGCATGCCTGGATTGTGACTAACTCTCTGCTGGGTACTCTGAATGATGAATTTCTATGGTGCATGATACCTAAAAAGTATATTTTGTTCAAAGAAAATAAATTCAATACAAATTTACATGGCCTTTTTTTGTGCAGCCAAAGATTGAAGCTACCAAGTCATGTATACAAACCTCTACCAGAGGCATCCCTTTGTCAAACAGGTCTTAGTGAGAACAAACTTGAAATGCAGGGTAATGACCTCATACCACTTCACCACAGTTCTGATTATAGCTCTCCTTTTGTCTGTCCTGAGGAAGCGCACATCCCCCCTTGTGGCAGACTGTTTACTATAGACAGATGTGTGCCTGTGTGGATGTCCAACAGTGGCCCCACATGGTCTATGACTAGCAAAGAGATAGGGGGTTAAAGTATACAACAGTGTAATTCTCAAAGTATAAGCAGCCTACTCTTTTCTTTCTTTGAGTCTTTTATGTTTATATTTATGTTTATATTTTTCAGACCAAGACAGATGGTTTTGGGTGTGTTGGAAAGGACACAAAGTTTCAAAATGCAGTCGTGCCACTGCACTTTCATCGAAGTTTCATACAGTTCTGGACAAGAAGCATTCTCCTGCAAGGACATCTGTCAAGTTCTGTCAAGTATTTCGCCAGTGAGTCACTATCAGTAATGGTTAGATAAGTGTGACTTGATTGCTGCCGCAACATTTCTCATAGACAAGACCAGAGGCACTGAGGGTGACGGTAGCAATCTAACCGTGGAGGAGGTGTTCGCCTGGTGTTGTGGTGGATTGTTTTGACAACATGTGGGAAGTGTTTGCCTCTGGGCACAGATGTGTTGACGCATTCTGACGCTCTGTGTGTAATGGAACATGCAGTTTGTGTGGATGATATCAATTCATTCGATTTGCTTGCTGACCATAGAGTGAAGATGCATGGCAAGGCAAAATGGGGGGATGGAAGTGGTACGGTCTTCAGTACTATCAAGTGTGGGAAAGTTTGTTCTGTTGTGACAGAGGAATTGTGGCTCATTAAGCTGTGTAGCCTGCTCTACAGTTTGCTGGTCTATTGCTTACTCAAACACATGAAGAGGGTCCATTTGATAGATTCTAATCAGCAGTTGTATTGTCTGGGTTGGTAGAAAACTGAAAACCTTTTGCAATATCCCCTAACATATCCACATGTCTTTACATAGCCGCACAACAGTTTGGTGCAAGTTCAACAAGTAACTTGTTTTGCAGTTTCATTCAACTGATTTAAGATGACCTTTTTCAATATAACTTCAGCCAAACCTGTCAGTGGAATGCTGTCATTAAGAGTGGGTGTTCAGCTGTCTGAGTAGTGTTGCCTACTCACTTAATTGAACTTCCTCTGAAATAATAAATGATCTAAATGCAGCAGACCTCCCTTAATCAGAACCACCTGGACCCATGTGGCAGCCATGTGTCAGCTTGGGCCCCGCATGTGTATTTTTAGTTTGGGTTAGGATACAGTGCACTCATCCTGTGGAGATGCTGAGAAGTTTTTTGAAAGGTGGTGGGGAGTAGGAGATCTAAACAAGTGATTCAGAGTGTTTTCAGACGGCATGAGTCAGATGTTGGCATGTCTGTTATTGATAGAGCACAGGGGGATCATGCACCACATTTGCAATTGAAGCAAGTGGAAATGTGCCCAGTCATCCCAGGCTCCCTCTCACCCTCGTTTGATGTTTTATTGTGGATTTTACTTTGTAGTAAGCATTGTGCAAGCCTCTCACAGTCAGATCAGGGTTAAGGATACGATAACACAGATATTCATGGTGGGGGGGGGGGGGGGGGGGTTCTGTCGTAAGGCCCAAAATGAGAAACCCTTCCAATGCAAATTAAACACAAGCAGATTGTGCAACAGCCTAAGCCAAAAGAATGAGTTTCATGTCCAGGCAGCCCTGTGGGGACAAAGGGAGGGGAATCCCAAAGAATGCAAGAAGAATTTCCCATCAGAAAGTGACTAGGGGCGATGAAGCTTATGAATCGCCAGCCGTAAGCCTTGCCACTAAACAAACAGGTCTTGAAATGCTTATATTGCCGCTGTGGCTCTGGCCTCATTCATCATAGCATTTCTGACATGATGGAGCACTGATATGCTGGTGTACATGTTCTGACAATGACAATATCTCTTTAAAATAATAATGTTGTTGCATTTGCAGCTAGTAAGTCCTCTCCACCATACAAGCAGTCTTACCCCTGCAGTGCCACTGATATGTTTAGATCAGTTCACACCAGTCTCTGAAAGGCTCTGTTGTCAGACAGTTTTAATTATGGATCAAAACCAACAAGAGAACGAATGCCAGAAAAAAGGACCCTTTGTTTATGACTTTGGTTAAATGCACTGTGGTGTGGCATAGATGTGGCCAGTCTGTCCAGAAACTTCGGCAGATTTTTAGTCCATTCTTCTCATGCCTGTTTTGTCTCCAGTGGCACTAGTGAAATAATGGACATTTCGAGAGAATCTCTGAGCACAAAATGCTATGATCTCAGTCAGCCAAGCCTTTTAAGTGACCTCACTGAGAATACATCCATAAACACAAATTAATGAGTGTGTATCGAATTTATTTGAACGCTTTTTCTCCGAGCAAGTTTTACAGTCTCGTCCCATTGTACCAACAAAAAGTGCACTCACCCCTTCACTCACACAGATGACTAATTCCAGTGCTTTGAGCACACTTGTTTACTCTTCGTTTGCTTTGGAAAAGGCCTTAAAAGTATTAGGGGAAAAATAATTGAAAAAACGATAGGAAAAAGAAGCCGTTAACTATTATGACCTCATGACTACATTTAAAGGAGATGATTCAGCCCATAGCAGTGTTATTCAAGGTCACCGAGTGCTGTCGGTAGGAAAAAATGATATATTGATGATAAATTGATACAACACAGACCAAGGTGAACCAACTGCAAATACCGATTAAATGGGGTAGAGAAACACAGTTTCAGTTTGATTTTCCTATGCACCGTTCAGTTAAAGGAGAAATTCGGTGTGAAATGGACCAAAAATATATTGCAACAAAAGAAAAAGTTTTAACGTTCATCAGGGAGCGAATTTCTGATAAGATGATGCATACTGAACTAGACTGCTTTAGCTTATTCTTGCAAAAGGCTCACAATGCTAGTGTTAGTGGCATCATTTTAGATACTATAAATTGCTATTTTAAAACCATAAACAACAAAGTAGCCCCGTTGGCAGTACAATGGGGGTGCTAACATTTAAAACGAGGCATTGAGAACTTTGTAATTGTACAGTGACTTGTACAGACTGTTTAAACAGATTGTACTTTGACTTCCCAGACGAACGTTTGAACTTTTACGTCCAAACCCTGTGGTGGCCTAATGTGACTTTCACTAAATAACAATTTTGCACTATATCAAATGAATACTCAATGTCCCTATCCTTCATCTGACCTCAATGGTCATTTGTTTTTTGTTAACTACGCACAAAATAGGTATCTTAAGAAGTTGAACCGCGTATCTAATTATTTTCATAATTTAGACGTACTCTGTTGTAGGTGAAACACTGGCTCTACAGATGTCAAAACCCATCAGTCATGTACGCAATGTGTGCATGGTACTGGGGGACTGAAGAAAAAAAACACATCCCACTGGCTTTTCATTGGACAGCGGACCCGCGAGCAAAATAGACACGCCTTCCTCTATTCTTTTTTCGTAGTGTGCTGATCTGCGGTCAGTTTTCCCCTAAGTAATTCTCAAACTATACTAGGGAGGAACGATTTAAAAACTGGCTTGGGACCAGCATTGAGTTGACGCGTGGTGATACTAAGAGAGAGTGAGCGTGGAAAAGCTGAGGGCGGCGTAAAAGCGCACAGCATACACGTCTGCCCAGAAACTTTTGACTGCTATCCCGCATCTTGATGGAGTTGCATTTGGAAAGATTATTTTCTCTATTGCCGTCTTTACTAAACATCCGTAGACTGGTATATTTAGACTCTACCAGGGTTCTGTGTTCGAACCTGACGGCGACCAGACCTCAGAGACCATTCTTTTTGTAGCCAGATCATAGGTTGAGGTTGAAGTCGAGCTAAACCCGTCATCACACAAATCTTCAACATCTCGGTGGCAGAAAAAAACGGAATCAATCGAGCTACACAGTCTGCAGGAACGGTTCGGAACATATTGTATTTTTTTCTGACACCGAGGATTTCATTAGGATGAGCGAGACACTTATTTTTAAGTGACCTGATCAGACTTCAGATTTTGACGAAAAAGATCACTTTACGCGTATGCTTTTAACAGATGGGCATAACACCGCTATATTTTTCTTGGTCATGCTTTACGAGGGAAAATGATGAAGACGTCATCTCTGAAGAGCTCTGGATGTGATACGCACAGAACATATTTACGCGCTTTTGTTTGCTTTCACACGTCCCACTGAGGTAAGTTCCGTTTCATTGCCACTTTAGCTGTCATTCTCATAACACTAGCAATTATCTTCCCCTTTGTAGCCTACTGGAGAGAGAAAACTCATTTGATTCTAATCAATGGGCACCCCATTTATATGGTAAGGCGAAGACGGGGGCATCTCAAGACGGCAAGTTCTTATAAACAGTGGATAAACAGTAAGACACAATTCAATGGACCACACATGACTGTTTACTTTCGATGGGATAATAAGGCCTAAATGTAAGAGGCATGAGTAGTGAAGTTTAAACAACAACAAGGCTATGCTAATTTTAACCCATATCACAGGATGTATTGGCCTCTGAGGGTGTCTCAACGCATTTGGCAAGTAATCAATATTTGCAGGGAAATGGTTTCTATCATTCTGAGCCATTAACAGAAGTTGAAAGACACAATACTAAACCAAGGTGGTCTTTAGATAGAGGGCACTCTCAGTTTAAGCCACTGGGCACTGCTATCCTGAAACTTTCTCATTTAGAGAATTTAGTCTTTACCAGTTCTATTTTTACCAGTTCTTTTTGAGACGATGACAGACTTGCCTGGATTTCCCCTGCCTTAAAACTGAACGACACACGAGAAGTTTTTCTGTCATCAAAATGCTAAAATATTCAATACCTCAGTACTATCAAACTCTTGAGAAACTCTCGCCCTGTCGCCCTGTCGCCTTGTTTTCCTTGTTGTTTGAGACCAAAGGTCCAAGGCATGCTTCCTAGGTCTAAAGTTGCCTGCGGATCTTGCCTGGTGTCATGTGCCCAGAGATGTATGTCATGTGGTTGCCTTTTACTTAGATCATCTCAAATAAATGTCGGGACAATGCACTCTCTGTAATTAGTGTGTAGCCAGATTTTCTCTGTGTGACTGACTGTAAACCTTAAGAGAGCTGCTTTACATTCGCACAGTTGAATTCCTCTGTATGTGTGTGTGTGTGTGTGTTTGAGTTTTCCTCTTGTGCCTCTGTGTGGTGCATATGGTAATCAATGAAAACACGTTCAGTGATTTGAGATGTGTAACTATTGTAACAAAAGCCAAAACAATATAGCATCCATCTTTGAACTGAGGAAGGAACACTGGACAGAAGTGTTTGTAGAGAAACAGATGGTGTAGGAGTGCATGTGGGTGGAGAGAAAGTTGGTGAAGATTCTGTGTTTGTTCCTGTGGACAGCGGCTCTTGGAGTGGACGCCATCGCTGTGTGTGTATGTGTGTCTGTGTGTGTGTGTGAGTGTGAGAGAGCGAGAGAAAGAAAGAAAGAGTTGACAAGCCGCGGTGCAGTAGCTGCCTTTGGGCTGAGCTCGAGTCTGGAGTTCTGCCCAGAAGCATAAATACTCATCCAGCGAGCCGACCACAAGCCGAAAGATCCTACCTAGTGCTCTCTCTCTCTTTTCCTCATTCACTTTATCTCTCTCTCTCTCTCTCTTTCTCTGTCACACACACATATACACACACATTCTCTGTATCTGTCGTTCTCTCTGTCTTTCTCTCTTATTCTCTTATATCTACTCCATGTCTCTCACATTTCCCTCCCACCTTTTCCCACTTCTTTTCCTCTTCTCTTTCTCTCTCTGTCTCTCTCTCTCACTATCTCTGGACCTGATCAGACGGCATGGCTAACATACAGCTTTGATACTGCTGTGTGATGTACAGTAAGCTTTGTTGAAGCCACTTGGACACTTTTCACATCCCTCGTTCCTGTATTCCTTTTCTACTTCAAACTGGTCCGTAATGGAAAGCAAATGGAATGGAAAGCGAAAACAAACAGACCCGAAACGTGTCCCAGACAAGACAAAATTAGTCACTCTGTCCTCCACCGTATGTTTGTAGACAGTGAGTGGTCCAGAGAATACTGGCTCATTGAAATGCCACAGTGTTTACACTGAGCACTGCCTTGGCGAAATATTTACGCCTGGTTGTTGTGTCTTCTGGTCCTATTGGTGTTGTACCTATCTGTGTGGTAGCAAGAGAGGGGCCCTGAACTTAGAAATAGGGCTTAGAAGTGCAGGCTGTACATGGCATGTGATTTTATGCTCCATGATTTTTGGAGGACTCCATACTGTAGGCCCAGGAACTTTTATACATCAGTACATAAGTCTGGTTTAAGTCCTTGGAAATGCCAAGAAGCAATGCAGCCATAGCAGTATGACCATGACAGTGCTTCCTAATGAATTGTCAGCATCTCCACAGTGTATCAGGCATACTGGGAAAATATGCTGAAATACCAGTACACTGCCCACTAACTATTGGTGTAATACATGGTGCCAGTATTTTTTACCTTTTTAAAACAGTGGTAACGTTACATTGTGTTGCTGTGCAAATCTTCCTCTGTGGTGACCATGAGACAAGGCCATAAATGATGACGCGAAAGCATCACTTTGGCCCTTTTGCATAATCCTTATCCTCTGGCAATTTGTTTATGTTTGTCTGCAGCCATCTCCCATTAGTGAGGACCAAAGAGTGCCAAAGCCCACTCAGCTGGGTCCCTCTGTAATAGGATAAGACTGCACTTTAAGTCCTCATTAGGCATATAGGTACTAAGGGTTGGATGCTTGTTTTGGGCCCAAGGCTAATCTTATTGCTTGTGTAATCGCTCTTAGACGTCTCCTTTTTTCTTTGTAAAAACTTGAATCCTTCTCCTTTTTTCTTTCTAAAAACCTGAATCTGAACCATCAGAGCCTGGACTTTTAATAGCGGTTTGAACTGCTTTCACAAAACACGGCACACTCCACTTTGGACAATGTATTAATTACGGTCCTCTGTTTTTAATACTCCACACACCAGCATCAAACTCTGCTGCTGCCGCCATGTAAATTAAGTTTCTCTTTTTGTTGTTGTTGCCCTGCATGAGAATTTATTGTTTATCAAATTCTTTGCAATTAAAAATGTCACTACCGGTGTACATGGGGCAAAGTGTCTGCATTCGTGTAAATGCCTGTGTGTGGAGCACAAGGTCCAAAATGTAGTTGGGATGGTAACACAACAAGTACTGTATGAGGTGTGCCTTGCACAAGTGAGCACAGGGAGTGGTACAAACACGGTACAACACACTAAGTCATAACATCATAACTCCACACCCACATCACACCTAGGAAGTCAACAAGTGCCATTTGTTTGTCAGCTCTCTGGAGACCTTCTACTTAGTAAAGTGGGTGAGATGAGCTCAGTCCAGATCTCTTATTTAGTCTCTCTCTCTCTCTCTCTCTCTCACACACACACACATGTGCACACACATACACACACTGAACCATAGCAAGCCTCTTTAGCTGAAAACATTCAGGTCTGATCTTTGTTTTCTTTAATTCAATTTCTTCGACATTTCAGTTATCCATGAAAGGCTAGGTTGGGCACCAAACAACAAGTCCCTAGACAGTTAATTGTCTTTTTTTCTGAAAATAGAGAATAAACACTTCAAACTTGACTTATTAAACATTGTAGACTTACTGGTGATACTGCAAGCAGAAAAAAATACAATTTCTGTTTTGAAGCAACTCACTGGAGAACCATCCTGAAAAGAGACTCATTTGGTCTTTAATTTAAAACTTGAGTGCAGTTGGCCAAGTGCAAAAATGCCATAGTGCTCTTTAGTCGGCGTGAGTTTCTGACCAAAATGCACTTGCTGGCTGGAAATCTAGCTGAGTCAGCGTCGGATCAACACGGCCAAATTCGAATGTGCAGTCTGGAATTAGTTTGAGGGCTTTAACTTGTCTTTGGGTTTTTCGAAGTAACCAGAAGGGGAGATTCTTTCCTAAAAGTGTCAGGTGAAAGCTGCGATCTAATCCATTTTTGTAATGAAAATCTGGCCTATGAAACTGATGCCTATGAGAAATTGGGGTCGAATGCATGAAACATCTGCTTGGCACTTATGTGCACAGACTTGCCCCTGTCCCCATCTTTGTTGATCTGTCTAAACTTGCTGCTCATAAGGCAATAAGTGCTTGTGGTAACATTTAATTTACGGTAAGGGTCAATGTGTATATTTTTTTGCCTGGCAGTCATTTCAACCTGCCCTCACTTACCAGCATACATTTGTAGTACTAATCAAAGTGAAGAAGAAAACTAACCAGAGTGGCGCGTGTATGTGTGTTGGTGTGTGTGTGTGTGTGTGTGTGTGTGTGGGTGTGTGTGGGTGTGTGTGTTTTGACAACATAAACCAGGTCTATCCTGGCAGGTTGAGCCCATGTTTCCGTTCCATTCATGGTCTAGAGAGAGAGAGGGAGGCTGGTTGAGTTAACAGCACCCGCAGTCAGATTCCTTCCTCGGGGCAGACCGGAGTGCAGCAGGTTTGCAGAGCCAAGTGTTTTATCTCATGCTGAGGCCGTGTCACAAGGGAGCCGAGGGCCTGGGTCGTATCACGGGGGCTCGTAAGAGTAGTCTCCTCCGCGTCCAATATAAACTGGCCAGGAGCAGGGATGAACTCTCCACACACTCCTTAAAGACAGCAGTGTTGA
Source organism: Tenualosa thibaudeaui (assembly GCA_027481765.1). Lineage (NCBI taxonomy): Eukaryota > Metazoa > Chordata > Actinopteri > Clupeiformes > Clupeidae > Tenualosa > Tenualosa thibaudeaui. Next base: position 7,566,373 of record JAIFZK010000018.1, on the reverse strand, counting down.
CGTCATTAATTATAAAATGGATTTGAGTGCTCTGTTGTTACTGACAGGTTGGCCATGATTTGGTAATAAGCTCAAATGTAAACACAGGATGTAAGATGAGTCCAAAAACTGTGTCTGACAAAACAATAAAGTTAGCCAGCATACTAGAGTTACACTCCCACACTGCTTTTAGTAGTAGGTAGGGTGGTCTAATTATTTAAACTTTGTGCCTTCAGACTGATTGCTTCCTGTGCTATGTCTCATTCTTTGACAATTAGACTGAGCAGAGTACATTTTATTTGATCCGACATAGTTTCATCAGAACAAAGCAACTCTGACTAAAACCCTTTTTGGCTCTCCAGTTAGATCTTTGAACTTGTAGACATCCACTATATGGAGCTTCTCAATACCAACCCTCATAGGATTCATAACATTTTAGTGCTTCAATTTTAGTGCCTCCACTCTGTGTCTGGAGGTGTCTTTGTGAGTGTGGAGGAGAGGGCAGCCATTAACTTGTCAAACCCCTGAGAGCTGTGGCCTTCCTTCCTCGGAGGGCCACGAGTGTGGCGGTCCCTTCTGTGCCATTGTGTGCCGTTGATGGTGTCATTAGCATGAGAAGGTCCCAGTGGAAGTCCCAGGGCTTTGTCTCTTGTCTCCGTTGGGGGGGGGCACAAAGCCGGGAATGAGGCGGCTGCTTCACCTCTGACATCTGTGCATGCTTCTCTACCACCCCACCCGCCCCCCGTCCCTCCCTTACCCCACACATACACCCTTTCCCAAAAAATCCCCCTCCACACACTCATATATACACACACACACACTCCTGTGCATCTAGTCTCCAGACACCCCCACTGGGTGTTAGAATTCATCGCATGTGACTTGGTGGCCTTTTCTTTGCTGTCCCAGTTTCGCCGGCTCGCCTGCTTTGATTTCTCCTGCCTCAAGATGAGCCCTGGTGCCCACATGCGACCCCCAGCGCCCCCACCCCCATACATACACACCCCAAATTGGAGCACATTTCCTTTCATATGCACACATAGTCACGCGTCCTGTTATTTTACTTTGATACATTTTATTATTTTATTATATTTTCTTAATATGCCCAATCTGGGACAAGCGGAGGCATGTTGCTGAGCGTTCCTGAGATGTCTGAGAGTTTCTGTCCCTCTTCGCCTGTCTCTGGCTGGGAGCTTATTTCATCCTCCTGCCATTGACATGACCACAAGGTCTTGTCTTTTACCCTGTGTTTAGAGACACTCCCTCTGGGAGGATGCTTGGCCTAACCAGTAGCCATATGGGAAAACGATTTGTAAATGCAGCATGATTGATTATAAGCTGACACTGGGAATTATAGTACAACTCAACATGTATTTATTATGAGTATGTTTTTGTTGTTGGTTTTTTTTCCAGCAGCGCTACATATTTAGGCCACATAAATCTCACACCCCCTTCCACCCCTCCCCCACCACCATAAACATAAAGCCAAAGGAAAACAAACAAAGGATGCGTAAAAGTCGATCAAGCTCATTCAGTCTCTAATGGAATTAGATAACTGCTCTGCAGCCAGAGGCTATATGTGTTATTTACAGCCCTTGTGGGTCATAAAGGCGCTGTTGATGGGTAGTGTATTGGTATAGTGGGTGTGGACGTGGCTGGATCTGCAGCTGAGAGCTACCCCCCTCCCGCCACCCCTCCACATCCATCAACAGGATAGTTATAGCAGGCAGGTGCAGCTCAGGTGTGTTTTCTTTTTTTTTTTTTACCTAGCACAGGAGAACCAGTAGAGATCCTATAGAATTGGTGAATCTCATGCGTTGCAGTTCTGAACACCCCACACAGTTGGTATCACTAATGGTGGCCTTTGATCATGTTGTTGTGAAGTTGGTGCTGATGCTGTGTGCAGATGGAGAAGCATTTATAGCGGCTGGGTTGATATTATAGGCACCGCTTTGTTTTAAAACCCTGGTTGCCTGTTGGTGAGCTTTTAACTTGTAATTCTTTTTTATCTGATTGTGGATAACAGAAGTTGCAGAGCTCTATTCAGATTAAAAGCTATTAAATCATATGCATTTTTATTCTCTCTTTTATTCTTTTATCTCTCTCTTTCTCTCTCTCATGCTTCATGCTTTTCACGGCTAAAATACTCTCTCCACCAAACTTCCCTGATACTCATCTTTGTGCCTTGCAGCGTTTAGGAGCTGAACTGTAATCTTCTACCATATGGCCTGTCAGAGGGGTGTGTGTGTGTCTGTGTGTGTGTGTGTGTGTGTGTGTCTGTGTGTTGGGGAGGGGGTGGGCTTCATCCAGCTGATTTTAAACAGGAAACAAAGGGTGCTGCAACAGTCTCTCCAGTCCGTGGGCCCCTCTTCGGATATCCTCCCCAGCCCTTGAGAACATAATTGTGCAGTCCCGTCAGCACCCCCCCCCCCACACACACACACACACACACATCTTTAGCCATGAATGCCTACTGCTTCTCACTGTGTGGAGATTATTGAGTCGAGGAGCTAATTGTGCTTCTGTTGGCACTCTCTTCTTTGGAATCTCTCCCTGTTCTTTCTCTGCTCCTGGCTTGGCCTGCATGCAGTGGTTTGGCCACAATAGCAGGAGCTGTGAATAGCAACATCTCTCATTACCTGATGAGAGTTCTTCATTATAGCCGTCAGTCAGGTCCAGAAAGGTGTCCAGAGTATTGCAATCTGCCCGCCGACCTGGATTTGATGAGGGCTTTCTTTCCCCCCTCCAAACCAACAACTCTTAAAGGGAGTCCCTGGAGGGTCCCACCGAACAAGTGTATATAAGTGTGTGTGTCTGTGTGTGTGTGTGTGTGTGTGTTTATTTGTTTACTCCTAAATTGTCTTTTACTGCTTGGCTGACTTTGTAGGAGCTGAGTGCCAGGCCGCAGTGGCCGTGGGATTTGGGGGGCAGTGCTTTAATCTTGTCAGCTGGTAGCAGCCAGGAAGTCTGTGGGAAGACTAAGCCCACTCATAAAAGACTAAATCAGCAAAGATATACAACAAAACACAGAGTTGAGCAATGGCAATACGCATAATTAGGATTGGAGGAAGATAATTTACTATTTGCCGCACACATAAAATCACAGTACAGTTATTGTAATGTGATTGTAGTCCAGTTTCTCTCTTTCTCTATGTCTCTCTCCCAAATGTCTTTTCTGGCACAGAAAATAAAGGTCTAACTGAACGGTTAGATTAGAACATCTTGAACGTCCATCTGTCACGGATCTATTTCACATTAACCGCCCTCACTCCGTATAAGCAGCAGTCTATTGACTGACCCAAGAACACATGGGAGTGAAGTAGGTGGTTGTTGGTTGCAAGATGAGTGAGTTTCTGGTGTGCCAAGGTGTTGCCCTTCCACATACCCAGTAGCTGATGGTGGTATTGACAGGAGGATAAGCCCAGCCTTTTCCAGACCCATTCTCTCCCAGTGTAGCCTGGGGGTGACTCTGTCCCATTGTGCGGGGCAGAATGGAGAGCCTGCTCTGGGCATGGCGTCAGAGCCGGATTGCTGAAGCCCTTAATGCCCTGAGTGGGTGAGCAGGGGTTTCTGTTGCATGTATGAGGCTGTTGTCTTCCTGCGATTGCTCACACACATAGTCACACACACACATGCTCTCTCTCTCTCTCTCTCACAGTCACACACATGCACGTACACATATTCACTTTCACACACACTGGTTATGTCAGCAGTCTGAGGATTCTGTTATTCATGGTTTAGTCAGTTGTCACACACACTGATGCTAGTGTTGCTTTTGCCACTTGTCTGCTTGTCTCTGTCTGAAAGCCTGCTGACCCAAAGAACTTCATTAGAAATGTGTATATATACACACTCACTCACACACACACACACACACACTCACACACACACAAACGCAGCATTCCCGCGTACACGCAGGCAAGCATGCACACGCACAGTGAAATATGCTCTCTATGTTTCTACGGATTTCTTCTGTTGAAAACCTCACCCACACAGACTCAAACCTCAAACAAACCAACAGAAACCTGTTGATGCCCCTGGGTGCTGCCAGAGACATAAAAGCCAAAATGGCGCCCCAGTTTGTTCCACTTGTTTGTTCTACAACGTTAGTCCCACAACAACAAAAAAGAAACAACAAAACAAAAAAGGCTATTTGGCCGACCATTACATTTACTGAGGTTGACCCTGTGGATTATGTGAGAGTAGGTGGTGAAAGGGTGTTTGTTTACATTTGTACTTTGTGAATAGAGCCCTGTTTACTCGGCGGCACAGGCAAACAGTGTTGCACACACTCTCCTTTGGTCACACACCAGCGTGAGGGAAGTCAGGGTGTCAGGAATACACACCAGGCTTTAACAGACCGAGCTCCACCATGACCTGTCCAGTCTCAAGCCTGGGTGAGAGAGGGGGGAAGGGGCTGGTCAGGCTTGGGGCCAACAACCCTACAATGTAAAGACCTGTCTTTAAATGTTGCTCCAGAAATGCTGACAACAGATAGACAGACTCCAGCCCCTTTGACAGACAGAGTCCTACACTGTGGCAGCAGCTCTCTGTTCTCCTCTATTCTACCCCTGGTGCTTTTCTGCCTATGCTGGAGTCATGTAAGTACTATAACAGTATTCCCCTCTCTGACCAGCCCACGCTCTCCAGCTCCACTCCACTATGCATCATCCAGATGGGTGATACTTCACACTGGTGGTTATTGAGGTGAGGTTTCCTCCTTGAATGGTCCTTTGGGTATTCCAAAAAAACTTAGACATCTATAATTAGTTCATTCATTCATTCATTTGCTTAACAAGGCTCATCTGCAACTGATTCTAGGTTCACACCCTTGTGTCATAGGCTAACAGTGACAAGGACCTCACATGAACTCAGCTGTTTTGAAATCAGACAGGCTCTGGTGTGGTCTGTTGGGTTGTCTGGCCGTGCCTCTCCGCTGACTGACTAGCAGGGCTCAGCTGAGACACTGGCCAGGGGCCCTGGAGCCTCACTCAGCCACTCCACTGCAGGCGCACCAAGGACAGCCAGGTCCAGCGAGAGAGAGAGAAAGAGCGAAAGAGAGAGAGAGAGAGAAGGTAATTATGTCCGTTTGAGCGATTGCAGGACCCACGTCTGCCGCTCACATATTTTACGCTTGGCTGCATGACCAGAGAAATGGCTCTGTCAAACTAATTAGGGGAGCGGGAGGCAGAAAAAATATACAAGAGGTCTGCTTGAAATGCCACTGTAACACCGGGCACTGCCAGAGCAAAAGTGGTGTCTAGGTGATTGGGTAGAGAGGAAGAAAATAAAACAAAAACGGGGTGGGGATTTACTTTACTATGAAGATGGCTCCTGATGGTTGTGAAGAAAAAAATTGTGTTTGTGTGTGTGTGTGTGTGTGTGTGTCAGGTAGGTGGCATTAATTAAAATCAAGATTTAGTAGATCCTCCTCAAAGCTTTGGTATTAGTGTGGACAGCCAAAGGGAGGGAGAGGACAACATGGATTTCTTTAGCATGAATTCATGAGACTCGTGGAGGTCTGGTCTGAATTATGCTTTTATGGACTTCCCCTTGCCTTACTGATACACATGCGCTTACACGTTTCATATGCTAGAGCATGGGAAAAGAAGGTATCGTGCTGGCCCATGGCCAGACAGGCCTCTCACATCCAGAATTAGGTCAGAGGATGAGCTCCAGAATCTAAGAGAAATCTGTCTAAGCAGAACAGAACTGCGTGGCTACTGTTGGTGAATGTTGCTTATTATGAGACCAATGCAGAATGTGTCATTATAGACAGATCTCAAACAATAATATTATATATATATATATATATATATATATATATATATATATAGAGAGAGAGAGAGAGAGAGAGAGAGAATATTATTTGATTATTTGATATTATATATATATATATATAGAGAGAGAGGGAAATATGACTAGCTACTGTATGTGCTCACATGAATGTATGTGTGTGTGTCTGAGAAAGAGAGAGAGATAAACAGATCTCAGCATTTGGTAATTCTCTGGGCTAACTGGTTCTGTTTTGGGCCCCAGTCACTAGTGCAGAAAACCATAACGACTCCCTGCACATACGCCTCTCCCCCGACGTTTGTGGTCCTGCAGCTATCTTCGGATTTGTTGCACAAACTGGAAAAATGTCAGTGGCCTGAAACTGCTTGAGTCCAGTGTGCATTCATCATCCCCTCCCAGCCAGAGAGGGCTCTGCTCTGTCCCCACCTCCAGGGGATCTTGAACCCTGCTCTCCAACCCTCATCCATCTTTCTCTCTCTCTGTCTCACTTTCTCTCTTTATCTGTCTGTCAGTTTCCCACACAGACATACAGGCATCAGACTTTCTGTCCCTCTCTTTTTCTCTCTCTGTCTCTCACTCACTTTCTCTCTCTCACACACACACACACACTTTCATATACTGTATACAGACCTCTTACTCTCTCTTGTCTCTACTTGGTTTCTAGCTCCTCTTTTCATTCTCTCTCCCCCATGTCTCTCCATCACTGTTCTTTCTTTCCATTTCTGTTCTCCTCCAACAGTCCCTCTTTTCCAAACACACTTCATTTTCCCTCTTTTACTCTCACTTCAATGCAGTCTTTCTCTCTCTCTCCTCTTCACTCCACTCCATTCCTCTCCTCTCACTACCCTCAAAGTGGTCTTGACAACTGTGGGGTCTTCCCCCTCTCCCCTTCCTCCTCCCTTACACACTGAACAGGATTAGGGCTCAGTGCCATGAACAGATTGTATGTGGTGCCCGGGCCATCTGCATTGGCAGCCCTCAGTGGCACACACACACATATTCCCACCTCCCTTTCTGCCCCCCTCCCTGCCTCTCATCCACACAAATATACTTGATAAAATAATGATGAAAATCTGCCATGTGATTCTACCCTTGATCAGTCTCTCTCTCTCTCTCTCTCTCTGGCCTCTGATGGGATGTTGCCTCTTTGACTGAGCTAAAGCCAAGCAGTGTGGCTACCTAACAGAGCACTAGGCCTGAGCCTTTGACCTATTTTACCCGCCACATCCCCACCCTCACCACCCCCCCAGTGTCTTTGATGGGATCCATGATTTGTTGCTCTATTGCCCGTTGCTTTGTATTTGTGGTGTGAACCAGGTCAGTCTCACCCTGAGACCTGGGATTGTTTCCTCTTTTTCTCAGAGACGTTATTGACTAACCAAACAGGCTTGCTTAGCATCACAAGAGCCTGCAGCTCAACCGTGACAGATAGGATACTTGGACGGGATTAACTTGTTGAATATCATCATTGTTAAGCAGTTAAGAGAGCCAATGGTGATATGTGTAAAAAAAAAGGAGTCGGAAAAGAGAATGTATATGACCTAGAGAAATTAGGGGTCTAATTTGTGTTTCATCTTTTCTTGGTCCGTCCATCTCTCCCCATCTCTCATTGCATCTGAGGCACCACAGGATGCTGAGCGTGCCCTGTCTGTCAGCAGCTGATGACATGTAGAGCTGTCACATGGTAACGTGTGTGTGTGTGTGTGTGTGTGTGTGTGTGTGTGTGTGTGTGTGTGTGTGAAATGTGAGTGAAGGAAAGCCAAAAGGCAATCAAAAGCTTGACCCACCCTGTAATGACTAACTATAAATCCACTGCAGGAGAGCATGGGCCCCCAGCTAGAGTGAGCTATGGATGAGGGGAGGGGGAAAGAAAGAAATAGAGAGAATGCCATAGTCAAAAGAAAAAAAATAGTTAAAGAAGTCTTATAATAGTTAAAGAACTGGAAAGATCAATGGAGTAAGAAAAAGAGAACTGAGAACTGTTTTGAAATAGTGAAATGGAGAGAGAGAGAGAGAGTAAAAAAGAGAGGAGAGTAGGGTTTGAGTGAAGTTACTACTGCCATGTCCCCTGTCATTAGTGGCAGGGTCAAGGCCCTACTTTCAAAAGACTCAAAGTAAACTCGCATTTCCACTGTTGGCTCCTAAGTTTGTTATTTGTCAATCAGCAAAGTCTCACCACAGTGCCTCATCTCCAGCTCAGAGTCTACAGCCAGCTTGCCTCCGCACAATCTAATCTCAAGTAGAATCACATGAGACCGAACAAATCAGAGGGGACACAAGATAGACAAAGCTTTTAATTAAATCAACAAATTGCTCTGGTTAAAAATAGCCACCAAAAAAGTTCATGAAAGAGAATTGAACTCTATTGTTTTGGCAGAGTGTGGTTGTGGAGCCTAGCAGCGGCAGCACAGACACACAGACGACTCTGGCTGCAGAAACAGAGTTCTTGGATTTGCTTGGCTCCTTTTTTGAAAGTCTGCAGCTCATGCTCAGGGGCCTTTTGTGAAGTCCAGGTTTATTTTTGTCTGCATTACATCAGTTTTGTGAGGGGGGCCTACAGGAAGGCGAGAGAAAGAGAGAGAGGGGTGGGGTGGACGGAGTGAAGGTTGAGAGAAATAGAGGGAAGGAGAAAGGGTGAGAGAGTGAAAGATTTGGGGGGGAGTGAAGAAGGAGTAGAGTAATGTGTGTGTGTGTGTGTGTGTGTGTGTGTGTGTTTGAAAGGTATTTGACTCAAAGAGGGGCCAGAGGAGGCTCCGGTGTTAGCCGTATGATCCTGACAGACAGAGGAAGTGGTGCGTAGATGATGATAGTCCTAGCAGTCCGAGCGTAACCTGGGGATCACAGCAAGCTCCACTTAAGTCTGCCTGTGTCCTCATGAGTTTGCCAGGACAAGAATTATGTAGGTACCTTAGCTTTGTTTAGCTGAGACTGATGACTGATCTCAAATCAGCATCAGCTCTGTCAGAACAGTGCCAGATCCAGACCAGATGTGGGGCAGATCAGTTATGATTTCTACTAAACCTTCTGGAAGTTCTTTTTATCTTTTTATTCATGTGGATTACACATGAAGGAGACTTTAGATCCCTAAATCTCTGCAGTCGACCAAGTCCCTTTTGATGATGTGTTACTTTTGTAAATGACCGTGAGCTTTGAATACTGAATAGTCAACAACTCTGTGCTGCCCCACCTCCTCCTTCTTTGTTTGTTTACACTAACTGAGGACATGAAAGCCACTGTAAACAGGCAGGGATGACACAGGCTTTAGACTCATTGTGTCTCGGTGTTGGATAATTCTCAGCAGATATGGCATTTGCAATGAATATCAATGAGCGGAAAACCTTACCAAACTGTCCTCTTGAGCTTTTAATCCATCCCACACCACGTTCTTGGTCTCAATGTGGGTCAGTTTCAGTAGGGGACTGCTCGCTCATTTCATTTACGGTTCAAGAGGATGTCCCCCCCCCCGCCCCTCACACACAGACACACACACGCACACACACACCATTAACACTACCTAACAAATAAATTGCTGCTGCCTTTAGGCTGTTTGCTAACACTTTAACGGACGGAGTGGGATTCCCATGCTGGCTTAACACATCAAGCACATCCATCTCAAGCTGAGAGAAGCTTGCTGTGTTACGAACAGAGATTATAGATGACGGGCATTGTGATACGTAATGTGACCTGATTCTAGAACCTCCCTGTTGTTCACTACACATTGTTGTTTACTACTTGTGATACAACGTAAAGCACCATCTTACCATAAAACATACACATTTAATGCCGTTTGGAGGTATGTTAGGTATGCCATGTACTGGGGAGATCCCTGCTTGTTAATGTGTCTGAGGGCGACCCCAGTTGTGGGCTGGATGAACTGGTAGGTAGTCTATAGAGGAGCATGGCGAGGTCATTGTGCATCTGGTGACAGGAGGGAGGGGAGGTCGTAATCCTATTACACGCCAGCCCAGCCAGCCCACAGCCCTAGAGCCCTCCACGAGGCACGAGGGGTTAGAGTCTGGGGGGGATACACACTCGCTCACTCCGACAGTGTGTCACAGGATGCAACCGCACGGCCACCGCTCTCCACTCCTCTAGAACAAAGACAGAGAGAGAGAGAGGAAGAGAGAGGGAGAGAGTCAAAAAGAGGGAGGTAGGGTCTCTATTTTTACTTGTTTGTTATTGTGAGCTCACCAGGATGGTGTGGTGATATTCTTAGTGTGTGTATCCGGTAGTAAAGGGGCATTCATGCACATGGTGGGTAAACATGCTATGAAAGATCACTGTAAGTAATCTCTCTCTAACTTTTTCTTTTTGCTGTAGTCGTGAGGGTTAAGAATTCAATCATTTTTTTCACTATATTGTTTTTTAAATGGTTTAAATTGTAACGCTAATAGATAACAACACTGAAATTGTTAATGCTATGTAAGTCAGGAAGTGATGCTTTTTAAAATAATTTTGAATAGCATAATGAATAGTTTATGCAACAGCAGTTGAATAACAATAGCAATGCTTTGGCGTGAGGCAAGACTGTGGGACTGTTCCATGCCAGCACTGTGGTGAAGTGGAGCTGGCACCTCTGTGAGGACCATTTGTCTTTGACTAAAGTGTTCCACTCAACACCAACAAAGCAGTTTTATAAGCACAGAACTAAATAGAAGAAGTGGCAGTAGAAGATGCCATGTTTGTTTCCACAGGCACAGACAGTGACTCTGGCACTGGCACACTGTGAACTGTGTGTGTGTGTGTGTGTGTGTGTGTGTGTGTGTGTGTGTGTATGTGTGTGTAGAGTCACTGGGCTCCCAGTGATGGATTGAGGTTAAACTCCTTGGCTGAGGGCTTCGCAGAGAAGCAGTGAACACCACAGCCTCCTCTCGTCTCCTTTTTCCGCTGAAGAGTGTCTCTATCTCTCCCTCTGTCTTTCTCTCTTTCTCTCTCTCTCTGACACATACACACTCACTCTCATAAACACACAGACACACAGACATCTCTGCCGTGCTGGTTTGACCCACTCAGCAGCCTGTCACAACCCCTCTTCCTCTCTCCTCACATCTCTTTTGTCACCCCATCACTTTAGGGTTTTTTAAACACAACTTTGGACTTTTTTTTGTTCCCAGACTGTCTTCATAAATCTTAATCTCGGGGCTTACTTGCTCATCACCAGGCGTGCAATTCCCCAAAACCTTTTCCCCAACAGGGAGTAGTCAAGTCCTTTCTTTGGGAGTTGTTATGACGGTGTGTGGCACTTGCTTGGTAGGCCTATATTACAGTAATGAGATCAGCTGAGAGCTACGCCTCGTATCTTCAAGTGGGCGGGACAAAAGAGTGGCACGGGAGGGGTGCCGCGGTAACGGTCGGGTTTTTGCTCTGCTGGTGTTCAGGCTTCCACCCCATAGCCACCAATCCCGGCAGTTATTTTCGGCCGCCGGGGCTCAGAGTAGTAATTTCAAAGTGGCCAATGCCAATGCTGTGTACTTAAAAATGTCAGCAATGTGGTTGTTCATGCAAGCTGAATGGCTAGAGTATAGAAAAAGATGAAAAAGAAGTCGAAGGAGAAAGGATGGCAAAAAAAAGAGGCTCGACTTGAGCAATCAGCATCTGGACGAATCCCTTAAACCAGGTCAAAGCCATATGAACTTCTGCACACACCACACTGCTGGCTACTCTGTGTGTGACATATGTGACCAAATTAAGCTGGAGTTTAGTAAGGCTTAAGGGAAACACACACTGCTTTTTTTTCTCTGTCTCTCAACTGCTTTTCATTGGCCTCTTTCGGACGTATTGTGTCAGTAAGTGTTTTTGCAGCTTTTGCTTCCTCTGAGGATTTTGCGCAGACCGCTGCACTCAGGCGAGGCACTGCGTGTGTGTTTAACTGGAAGGAGAACACAGCCGTTGCAGTGCCGCATATGACAGCCTCCTCTTTCATGTTTTAAAACAAGCTCACACCATTGGCTTTTTATATCTTAACCGAACGATTTATGTGATTTTTCTCTCTAGGTGAAACTGCATGGCGCCACAGTCCTGAAGACCCCTGAAAGTGTCCGGTTGCCTCGTCGTGATTGGATCAGCGACTTTCCACACCGAGTTGTGTGCCTAATGGCTCCCACTCTCTGGTTTCCCCTCAGAGGATAAACCCCCCACCCTCACCCCCTCACCATCACCACCACCACAGCCAAACTCCCTGACACAGTCAACCCCCCGCCTCCTTTTTCTCCCAACTCCACCCTTCACCACCGACCCTCATCCTCCTCGGCTTTCGGATTCGGAATGATGTCATGTCGTTCTGAGCTCTTTGTGGAACTGTATCCAGCTCCTGCTCCGTGAGTCTAATGTGTGTGGGGATTGCTGTGTGCTAGCTTCACCACAGCACCCAGGACTACAGGGAGAGGAGAGGAGGGAGAGGGGGAGAGACCCGCACATACACAGAGATGAAGGTGGCCAGGAGCGTGGGCCGTGACTTCGCCATAACGGTGCGGCCTGCTGGGCCCTGTGTCCGGCTTCTCTGCTGAGGCAAGGGGAGGACAGGAAAGGAGGCAAGGTGCGTAGCATAGGGGAGATGCGGTGGAGCTCTGGGCTTATCCAGCCAGGATGCCCATCACCCAAGAGAACGCGGCGAGCCACCTCCTGCTGCTGGAGCGCTGGCTGAGAGAACAGGAGCAGCAGCAGCAGTGTCGGTATGGGGAGGAACAGAGGTCCACTGATGGCCTGGGCTCTGGCCTCCCTTACTGCAAGGCTGCCATTCGAAAGCTGGTGGAGTACATCCAGCTGAACTTTCTGGAAGGGGACGAGGCGCCTCCTCCAGAGCCTGCGCTAAGGGAAGAGTCTGAGGCGGAGGTGCGCCCCGTGTACCTGACCAAAGGTGACGGCGATGCTGACAGCACAGAATTTGGCCTGAGCTTCGGGAACATCCCCATCTTCGGGGATCCAGATGGTCGTAAGAAAGGGGGTCGACGGAGACGTCGGAAGGGGGACAAGGGTCCCGTGCTGGACGTAGGCTGCATCTGGGTGACTGAGGTTAAGAAAAAGAGCCCGGCAGCTCACTGCGGTGAGATCAAGCTCAGGGACGAGCTGCTGTCACTCAACGGGCAGCTGATGGTTGGTGTGGACGTCACTGGAGCCAGGTAAGGCTCTTTCATTTACTGAGAGATTTCTGCTGCTTTCTGTTGCTCTCTTTCTGTTTACATAAAAATCAAGTTCAAAATTATTTTTTCATTATGTAGTAGGAGACTGTTCTAGATATTACTAAAGGCTTTCGCGACAATTGCACTGGAGAAGCACAGCACACGGCAAATTTCATAGCAGCCTGCGGAATCAGCAACTGATTTTAAGGAACTTCTCTGACAGAAAATAGACTAGAATTGAAATGGCACCGGTGGCAGAGTGAAAGGCAAGTGTGCGGGGTTGTATTGAAAGCAATAAAATGTAAATTAATAGAATGTCGGGAGCACTTTGTCAGGGCCGATGTGTGGAGGCCCTAACTGTAAAAGATAGCTGCTGCTCCAGTTGTTGCTACTGGAGTTGTTGCTTTTGTTGTTGTTTTAGGCAGTTGGCATTTCATCTTGACAAATTATTCTTTCACTGACAGTTGGGAAAAAACTTTGAATGACCTTGGAAATAGGTTGAGGATATGAATATAAAATACATTTTTAAACATTTTAAATGCAATTTTCTTCTGTCTAAATTTATCTTCTCATTTTTTTCGCATTGTTTCCTCTCTTAAACTTGAAATGGCTTTGCCCTTGACCCTGTCTAGATTAAAACTGACCTCATTTCAATAGCAGGATGCACTCAGAATTGAGTGAGTGCTTATTGTTCCAGCTGAGACCCATAGTGCATTATTGTAGAGCATTAAAGACTTGTATTTGTCTGAGATATGGACGGATAGGGACGTCATTAACACACACACACGCACACACACACCACCCTCCCCCCTGCAATTAACATGCTGTCAAATGTGACGTGAATGTAGAGGGGGCGGGGGGATGCATAGGAGACAGCCACATGTTCTGTTAGAGCCCAGAGACCTAGACGTCCCCCAGGCTCTGGTGCTCTCCTCTCTTCACCACCCCCCTCTCATGTGTCCCCTCCTCCCATCCCAGCACCACCTGCTCTTGGCCCTGGGTCTCTGACACTGCTGGGCCCTGAGGGAACAGCAGCAATGTGCTTGTCTGCAGCAGCCACTGTTAGCGAGTGTATAACTGCTAGTTTGCTTCACATACCAGCGACTCTGGTTTGCCCCTCTGTCTTCCCCCCGTATCAGTACTGTCGCCACCAGTACCCCACTCACGTATATACAGTACACATAGACGTAGACAGCCCCATTAATGAGAACCCACTGGCACTCATCCATGGCACGCACTACCCGCTGTGCCCCCAGGGTTTGCCTCACGGCACCTGAGCAGACTGGGGTTCAGTGGGGGAGGTTGGATAGGGGCCAGGGCTGGATGTGCCCTCGATTTGCCCTATGGCCCATAAAAAGAGAGTAGCTCACACGCGACTTGCAGATGGCTAACCTCATGCCTTGCCCTCTGTCTGGGGATGGTGATGGTAGTGGAGGTGAGGGGGTGGTAGGGGTGGCTGTGGAGTCTCCTGTCAGAACAATTGGGGAAATGTACGTGTGTGTGTGTTTGTGTGTGTGTGTGTACTTTTGTCTGTTGTGCATGTGTGTGTGTGTGTGTGTGTGTACATCTGTCTGCTCTTATTTCCTCATTCGCCATTTCTACATTGTGTTGCTGTTTAGGCATGGCTGGGAAAATGACGGATCCCTGTGGTCCAGTGGGTGTCTCTCTGTCAAACTGACTGAATGAGACAAATGAAAGATCTTTTGTAAACCCTAAAAATCTGCTTGCACCCATGTGCACTCATTCATTGCTGGTGACAGAATGCAACATGGGTAGTTATGGTCAGTCTAATAGGCTGTTTCTTGACCACATGGGTCCCTCCTCTTACCACCCCACCCCTCACCACCACTGAGCCTCCACGGTCCAAAGACGAGCTGCCACATGCGGACTTCATGGGCCCAAAAATACACTTCCAACCACAGTTACCCTAATACACACACATGCATACATACACACACACACACACAAATACTGGTACACACATATAGTGCACACAGTTCTTGCATGTACACAAGTACAGTATATACAGTTCTAATGGCATGTGTGCATATGCTGTTGTCATCCTTGTCACCCCCGGAAAATGTCATGGTTGATTGTCATATGATTGTTCATCGGCATGTAGCCTCTACAAACACTGGGATGTTTTGACCACTGGTGGACGAAATCTTGGCCTTTCAGGGGACATCAGTGCTCTTCCTCAGCACGGAACACAACGCTCCGTTGAGGAAGGGAGGAGGTTCCTGGGAGGGGTTAGTGGTTTTTCGCCCAGAGCTTCTATTACTCTCACACACACATACTCACAGATGTAGACACAAACTTAGATACACACACATATCATTTTCTCAGCCTTTGGCCATCCCATCTATCTGAGAGGCATAACAGTGGGGTCAGATGGTTGAGATGTATTTTGAGAACTGCTTGTCAGCCCTCAGGACAAACTGACTGATTGCATGCGTATCAAAGACAAACATGAAGTACAAGCCATGTGGGAACACTGATTGTGGTCCTTGTTGCCCAAAGCAACTTTGTGTTCACCCCCCCCACCCCATCCCAGCCACCCCATGTCTTGTCTTAACCATGAAATACTCTAAATCATTGGTTGAATAACAGTGCCCCCACCCTAAGGCCTAAGCACTGGACCCTCAGACACTGGACTGAATCGGCTTCATGATTGGCAGATTCATGCCTCAGCACTTATGTCTAGGGTGGACACTAGAATTCAACCCATTACTTTTAGACTAAAAAACATATTTCATGGTGAGAAAGCCAGTGGTGAACCTTAGACTTGAAATCTTCTCCATTGTTAAAGTCATTAGAAGAGAGAAGGTCCTAGTGTCTAGCGGGTCCTTAAACACCATCTCTGTTTGCAGACTAAGCTCACTAGGGCAGTAACAGGTGCTGGACTGAGTGTCTTAGAGGTCACCTTTTGACCCCTTTTCCTCTAAAGCTCTCTTAGCCCCGGTAGGCATACAGACACTCAGGTGGCCTCTGAGCTTATAGGAGACAGTTTAGACCTCCTCTGGTCCTCTTAGTCAGAGCACCCAAACACAAAGGGAGGAATTGAGACCCTAATCTGGTGGAAGATTGGTAGATGTGACCCTGATGAGGGCCAGGTCAGTACCAGATCCACCCATAAACCAACTGCTATCTATGCATCTTACAACAAAGCAGCACTATGCTAAAACAATCCCTAGAAAAAAAAATCCCCTTGATTTCTACAAGCAGCTGAAAACCATCTCCCACAACATGTCAATGGAAATCAAAATAGTTGGACATCTATGGCAGTGCTAAGGTGTCATAACAGGTGTGATGTGGATAAACACATGCAGTGGATCATCATTATTTTACCCATAAATCAACAGGATTGCAGTCCTCAGCACCTCTCTGCCCTCTGACCTCAGAGAATTCTGATGCTCCTACGCTGTAGACATTTTCAGACAAGTGAGAAAGACGGCGGCCAGCCTTAGGGTCAGACAGACAGCAACACAATGGCAAACAAGTTGCGGATGAGCGTCTCCTCCTCCTCTTCCTCCTCCTCCTCCTCCTCCTCCTCTTTCCTCATTCTCCAGACATTGGCCAAGGGAGCCCAGGGAGCTGCTGTTCCCACAGAGGGCTTGCCAGAGGCGGACTGGGGTGGGGTAGCCGCGCTGGCAGCAGCCGGAGGGGGCTGGAGACCGTTCAAGTACGCGGTGGTGGAGCTCTGGCCTAAGATCGGAAAGCAGAAAGGCACAATGGTGGCGACTTTAATTATCACCAAGTGCCTCTTGCGTAAATGGTCTCGAGTAAATAAATACAAGCCACTAGTCCAAAAACACTGGCCACCCGAGACCCCCATCCCCCCTTGAGTTTTTAATAGATCTTCTTGTAATTTTGGTTCCTCTAGTGTTTTGCTTTATAGCCTGGCCCCGGCATCTGGCTGTACGGCCGCATGGAAAAAAGCTTGGTGGACTCCCTCCAAGACGGCAAAGTGCCGTCTCCACGTTGAGAATGAGGTCCTGCTTTCCACTGCCGCACCATGGGCACTGACGCTGAATGCAGCTGAGAATTACACACACACACACACACACACACACACACACACAACAAACATTCATACCCTGTGTGCATACATAGACACACATACACACACACACACAGCTCTGAGTACACACCTCATGCCACATGGGCACACAAGCAAAAATGCAAAAACAACACACACATGCACACAGGGAGAGAGAAAGAGAGAGGCATGGAGAGTGTGAGAGACTAATACACATTTCCATCTGCATCTGTGAATAAAAAGCCAAGTCCTTAGGCTGGTTTTCATGACAGTATTGCCATGGAAATGTTTTTTTGAAGAAGGACAGCGAAACTTGAGCTGACGAATGAACCCTTTATTCATCCAATCATGTCATTTTAGAGGTTGAGGTTGAAAGAGATGATCAAGAGTTAAATAACAGAAAGTATAACAGACCATAAAAAATGAGAGTCTCACAAGTGCATCTGTGGAAATTGATTTATGGGACACTTAATGATTAATCGTGAGACAGTGAGGTTTTTTTCTCTTCCCCAAGAACCGCAGGGCCTAAGGAACCAGGCCTATGCTGGCTGGGCTCTTTCACCAGAGCGTTCTTCATCCTCCCTAGACCGCTGGCCTCCAGCCTGGCCTTCGCTTATGGTACACGCCGAAGATCAAAGCCCCTCTGTGTGTTAGCACTTCCATCCGCTGTTGTCTTTGAACTGCGATCCCTGTCTCCCTACTTCGAACTCAAAATTTCTGGGTCCAGTTCACCGTGGTTTTTGTGAGCAGGCTATGACGGAAAGAAGGGGTTAGTTCTGCCATCTTTTTTTTTTTTTTTTTTTTGAACTTTCCTCTAGCCCCGGGCTCTCAGATCTCAGTCTTTTTTTCGAATTTTGATCTTGGGATCCAGACATAGCGAATCAGAAACTGCTTGGCCTCAGCTGGCATGAGTAAGACGTTCCCATAGCCTGATTGCTCAGTCAACCCCAATGTGAACAGACGAAAAAAAAGAAGAAAGAAGAGATCAATGTCTCGTAATTTCTTTTCCATCAAGAGCATCAAGGAGTCTTAACTCCTCCACTGCTGTGGATTTGCCCCCCTGAAAACTCTTGAGGTGGACCTCCACTGACAACTACGGGGGTGCTCAATGGCTGAAGGATTACTCTAGCAGAAGACGAAAAGATGATGAGAGAAAGAAAAGCCTCTTCGTTCCTGCTGGTTTGACGGAAGTGATTTGGGAGGGCAAATCAATTTATTGCCTCTAGTCTGTCCCAAGTCAACTACTGTCCCCAGTTTGTCAGAATGGGGGGCTTAAACAGACAGCTCTAATCGGTGTTGTGGGCTCCTAAGTGTCTTACAATCTGTTGGGTGTATCGTTGTGGATTGGAGCCCTTGCAGGGGCCTCGTAAAGACTCAGGATGTCGTGCTGGAAACAAACAGTGACAGAACAAATCTTTATCCAGCATGAATACCCTCTTGGAGAGCCTGTGTTTGTGTGTGTGTATGTGTGTGTGTGTGTTTTCTGACATCCTGTTCCATCTCCCCTGTTCTTCCATTTATCAGGTTTCGGTTTCCTTGCCTCAGTTTAGTCCTGTTTGCCTGGGTTTTCTCTTTGGGGGGTTCAGGCTCCGGTTAACTGTGAAGCATTTCCGAGCAACTCGTTCGAAAACAACAGTGAAGCTTACGAAGGCTTTTGAATCAGATTCAGTAACAGTGTTTGTGTGTGTGCATGTGTATATGTGCACGTGTGTCTGTGTGTATGTGTGTGTGTATGTGATTGTTTTGTTGGCCACTCCCAGTAAACCCCCAGGATCCCCCCCCCAAATCTCTCATGCCCCCGCGAAAACTCACAGATGGACACTGGATTAAACATGCCACATTCATCCGGATTGACAAGTATTACTGTCTGGATTCTGAACCATCCCCCAATCTCCAGTTTGAGGGGGACAAATTGAATTCTTCTCCCAGCACCTCTTGTTGGTGGCATCATATTTGTACCATCTTTTCGTCCCTTCTCACCTCTTTCCTACTGAATGAGCATAAATGAGAGTCCAGGCTCAGCTGTGGGGGTATAATAGGGTACATAAAGAGGTGTGAGCGTCCCATTAGGCTAACTAAACTCCCTGGGGTAAAGCCAGGTCACTTCTGACAGGTCTGTTCCAGTCTTCACACCGCTGAGTTAATCCCGCTCTGGAATTCCAAGAATCTTGGAAATCAAATGAGAAATGTAAGTGAATACATTAAGAAGTCACACTCTTTCTATTGAAGGAGTCTATTCCCAGCCCACAAGAAGACTCACAAGAGCTCTGTGTTCCCCAAACCGGGGGTGAGGAGTGGGGGTGGTGCTCCTCACTGATGCTGTTGGTCTGTAGGGCTGCTGTGTGGTAGTGGTGGTGCACATATCTTTGTTGCAGTGAGCAGATGGAGGACATTAAGTGCAGCACGGACTTTGCTCCCAAATAAACTGGAGTTTTAAGCCAAAGGAATTTTAGGTAGCTTTGTACAACTATCACAACGTTGCACAACTGTCTTCTTTATGTGTCTTAACTGTGAATGCACTGAGCTTGTCTAATTCTTCTGGTCAACTGTAGTGGTTGGTATGGTAGTAATCCACAGTGGCTAAATTAATAAAGTGGGGTGCTAGCTGTTGATTTTTTAAATGAAAAAAAAAATGAGATACACACTATTGTCACATTATCATGAGATGCACACTGTTTTCATGAATTTAATTTTCTCAGGCAATAAGAATGCACTATGCATTTAATTGTTTTGTGTACAGATGTCTTAAATTTGTCCACTAGATGTCAGCAATAGCAAGGGTTTTCCTTGTTAATGCACCATGGCCTGCATGGATCAGATGTGGTCCTCTGCCTGTCTGTGCTACTATTCAGCCCTTATTTAACACTTATGTGCACAGTATTTAAGTGTCCTGGATTAGTTTAGTAATGCCAAAGAGGCAGCATATTTTTAAATTACAGAATATGTAACTCATAATGTGATTACTTTGAGTCACAAATGCAATCACGAAAATCAATAAAGGCAAATGGGATATAAATGATGTTTCTGTGTGGCTGAGAATGAGACTCATTCCCCAGGACTTTGGGATCACTTTCATCATACTCCTGTTCAGTAACCCCATTATGGCATGAAATTCCACCTGCCATTGCAACACAACCCAACTAAGTGTGAGAGATTTTCAGACGGGTGACATCTTGCTGTACAGGCAACATTATCGAATGCCATATGAGCAAGACTAGTAGTCTACGCTACAGTACGTGGCTTTCATGCGGCAAATAAGTAAGCTCTTTCAGCAACTTCTCACACCAGTTGTAACACTAGAAGCAAATCTAACCAAAATGAGAGCTCTGAGGTATGAGAGAAAAACAAAGAGGAAAAGAAAAAGAGGCTCTTTGTGAAAGTGAGTGTGTGTGTGTGTGTGTGGATGTGTGCAGATGAGCCTTGAAGAAGGAAACACATCCTCCACTGTCCCACACAGAGCTTATTAGAACAGTGAAAGATGCCACTGTCCCTTTCCGCGATCAGCCTGTCGGAATGTCAGGAATGCCAGTTTCAGACGGGCCAATGGGGGCCGGATGTCTCCTATCCTGGAATGAGCCTCAGTATAGACAGATCCAGCGTCCCATGACAGTCTGGTGGAACGATGCATAAAGGATGAAGGGCTCAGAGAAGAGACCTTAGACTAGGTGAGCGAGAGAGAGAGGACAGTAGCAGGGAGGGAGAGAGTGAAAGAGACAGAGAGAAAAAAAAACAAGACAGTGAGAGAGGAAGTTGAGCTCCTTGACCTTGATCCATCGCATTTCATCCATGTTTCACCTGGAAGAACCTTTTCACTCTGCTCAAGGTAATCCTCTCTCTCTCTCTCTCTCTCTCTCTCTTATTCAGTTGCCTTTTATTCCCTTTTTCTCCCTCTCCTCCTTTACCCCCCCAGTGTTAAAACATCTCCAGGTGACTCATGTATGCTGTGAAAGGCACCCAGCAGACCCCTCACTGTGGAAATGTGCTCATAGGCTGTGATAGATCTCAGGTCACTTTGCATTCAAGTTCCTGAGAGATGTCTGTACATGTCTGTGAGTAGCACTGAAGAACCCCTGTCACAGGTGATGCCACTTCTGGTATTCACTGCAGTTCAAGTTACACCATTAACTTTAGATAACCACTGCAAACCACTACAGCACAGCAGTGCTGATCTGGTAGGATCACTTTGACTAACTGGGTACCATCTTAATGCTAAATTGTGGTGCATAAAGGGCATAAATACTAATTTCTTCTTTTGGTGTTGTTTACAGTCTTCAGTGTAATAACTGTTAATTGAAAGTGAATCCAATCACTGCAGTTACATATGGGAATGCCAGACTACATAGATAACTGAGACATCTATGTGTGTGTGTGTGTGTGGGCGTGCATACTTGCATGCTGTTTGTTTGAGTCAACCTCAAAATCTCCTCCAATCTACATGACTACAGTGGCAGAGCTCAACGTTCTGGAACTCCATTGAAAAAAAACACTCCTGCCTCTGCTCACTGGCTGAGGAAGCAAGCCAGAGGCAGGTGGGCAGGCCCACTCTGTGAAGAACAAACTGTGCACTCTGTGGAAGGCCAAGAGGCACTGCACAATGTATCTAGTCTGATGCCAAATCCTCCAGAGATGCATTATCTGGTGTAATCCAGTGGTTTGCCCCGGAATGCCCAAGGGTCGAGCCCTCCCATTAAGAATGAATGGAAAGCCTTGTTTTAGTAAAAAGGATCATAAGAGGCCATATTACTCCTGCAAATGGCCAATAAATGAGTGTGTAATCTCTTACTCTCATTAGTTTAGTTTTTAATTTTTTTAGTTAAAGCAATCAACATAACACAACGCTGTTGTTCACAAACATGGGCATTGACTGTAGTACAAATAACGCTAATTTCAGGATTATTTAATCATGTATAACAGACTGACTACAGTGTAGCCTTCCATTAATGTCTAGCCTGGTTAATGCCGTTTTCAAAAATACATGCAGATTACGTTTGATGACAGGAATGAGTGTGCCCATAGTATTTTTCTAAGTCTAGAAATCTATGTAAGGCACAGACAACATGTTATATATTACACAGGAATATGATATAATGTTATACAAGAGTTTTGCAATTACTAGATGTAAAACAACCAAAACAATATCTGCGATCACCTGAACCAAATGGGTTGTTAGACGTTGAAGTGGGTGGGAGAGGAAGGAAGGGAGAGAAGGAATGAGTTTTTAACTTCTGCCAGTGACAGGCAGCCCCTCCAAACTAACTCAAGAGGCGCGCTACAGCCGCGCTCTCAGCATCAACAGAAGAAAAAAACACCGTGGTGTCAAGAAACCACTGTTATCTGACTGGGAGCGCGCAGAGACAGCAAAGGTCTCAGAAGTACACAAAGTAAAGGTTCATGAGCGAAACACTGAGCATCAGTACCTGGGAAGTTACTCGTGTCAAACGGACATTCTACACCAACGCGCTTTCTAAAAAGGCACATAAACTAGGAACGTCGCGCACAGTAAGCGCCACGGAGCACTGAGATATTTACGCTCATTTTGCACAGAATCTTCCATGATACAGCCGGTGCATTCTTTGCAACTCGCGGCCAAAGAGCTTAAACCAATTACCGACCTCATGGGATTGGGAACCGTAGAGAGTTTAGATTAAATCCCGTGTGCCTATACGCTGTCAGAAAACGGAACGGAATCGGGACGATGAGACGCAAGTGAAAACTTCAGGTAGTTGACATTTTTTGCTTCCGTTTACCCAGCAACTCTATTTTTTAAAATCATAAATACATCGCCAGATCGTCATCGTTTGTGTGTTTTAAATCCCAGGCGCAATGATTTTGACAGGTCTGTAAGACCGCTGCCAAAATGTAGGACACTAATTATATACGCTTCACAGTGGAAACCACTAAATGTCTGTAATGAGAGATAAAATCAAGTTGTGACATGCTGGACTTTAAGTGTTGAAGTGAAGAGGAAAGAGTAGTAGTTCGTCGCTGTAGTATCGCCATAGCTGGCGATGATTTCTTCTGAGCTGATCTTTTGCAGATGTCTCAGACACAGGCAGAAATGTGAGCATTGAGAGTTGTGAAAGGGTCCTCGTTCTGGATTCAGAGTGATTCGCTATAAACTGTGTATCGAAAGGTATATAGGAAGAGTTCAGATGCAAAACCCTCTGAGTCCATTTTCAGAACTAATCAAAAACGCTTTCCTGGTACTACACTCAACTTTTTCATGTATCTTCAGTCGAGGGTATACAACCAATTTCAATAATCATAGTCATTTTTTAAAAATCTTTTTGTGAATTTTTATGAAAAACGTAGTGACACTTCCTTCTCTCTCTGGTTTCTGGACCTGTTGTCCATGGTGTTGCCTTGGCTGTTTTCTTGTGTGCTGATTAATGGAGGTTAATCCTTCCTTACCTGCTCACACATACTGTGAGAGAGTGCTCAGGACTGATTTGGATTTGCCCTTTTTGAACCGTATGCATTCCTAAATTAGACCATAGTGGCAATGGAGAGGATGGAAATTCTGAACTAATGTTGGATTAATGTGTTGGTTTGATAGACTATAGACTTGAAAGATTGAAAAGTGTACAGTTGTAAGAAAGACACCATTTCTGCTTTACAAAGAACAGAGGACCTAAATAAAAAATGCATTCAGTTAGAAATTACAAGTACATCGGCAGGTAAAGTATCCCTCATGTGTACAATGGGCTGTGTAGTACATGCAGCACCAAGTCAGTAGACAGTTTTCTCACGATCTCTTCATTGTAGATGGGAAAGCCTCTCTCACTGGGGATGTGTCCTAATTATACTGCTGTGATGCAGTCTGAAAGGCCTTTGTGCGCTCTTCCACTTGTGTGTGGTATATTATGCAAATTCACTTTGTTCTCAAACATCCAGTTCGCTACCATGTAAATGGCCTATGTTATCCACCACCCCTCATCACCCCTTGTCTCTCAATCATGATGCTGCCAGGGGAAATTGCATACAGTATCATTTCGAGCCACTCCAATCCTGTCGTGTCTTCGTTAGGTTAGTCAGGCAGATTGATTTCATTGCATAGAGTCAATGATGGTTTGGCCTCCATGATTGCTAATGTGATGCCGAGTTCTTGTCATGTGCCGTTAGAGAGAGAGGGAGAGAGAAAGAAGGAGTAAGAGAGAGAGAGAGTGTGAGAGGGGAACGAGTGGCTGTCAGTTTGTGGAGAGCACAATGAAAGCAGGATGCTATTTGTGTGGGAACGTATGCAGTGTGTAAACCAAGAATACAAATCTACTTATCTCTGAGTCACACTGACTGTCTGCTGTACTGCTCAAAGAGGGTTAGGGGGATACTCTGTCTGTTTGTGTTTGTGTGTGTTTACTGTGCAGGGCATTGTTTATGTCTTTGTAGCATCTCAGCTTCTAGGAAGCCATACTTCAACACCTTTGCTGGAGGATAAGGATGTGGATGACAAGCAAGGCATTTAGAGTAAGATGTTGAGTTGACCTAAGTGAAGGAATGAAAAACAAACAAACAAAAAAACTAAATGCAACATGAGTGCATATCCTAAAAAGAAAGTGTGAAATGTTACCAAAAAATCAACTCAGCAGCAACAAAACAATGGACAATGTGTCCATTGTGGACAGACAAGCACAGGTCATTTTTGGGTCATGCTAACAACCTTTGCCGCCGTGCTCTTGTTTTTGTTAGCGACTGGGGCTAACAGGCTAAGAGGTGGGGAGCCATCTGTCCCTGGGGGGTTTAAGAGCCTAAAGGATAGCAGAGGCCAGCTCACCCTAACCATTACCCCCCCCCCCCCTTCCCTTGGTCTGGAGCCCCAGTGTGGTTCCTCAATGCTGCTGTAGCCAAACCTTTGAGATAGCCTGTATCTGTTATGGACACACTCAAATGTCCTGGCATGAAAGATGACCTCTTGCCTTGAGTTGAAATATGGATTGAAATATGGAAGTATTTGTCTTAATGAAATTGTGGGGTCAAGGCCTTTTATTTGGAAGTGAATTACTGTCTGTGTCCATGCATTGATCTCTGTTCTCTGTCATCAATGCATTGATTTCTGATGGGTTATGAAAGAAGACACTCTTCTCAAAATTTGTGTTATAGGCTGTGCTGAACTTGTGGCTTGTGACAGAAATGGCAAAAAATAAAGACATTTTGATTCTTTTATGGTCTTTTATCTATTAAACTTTGCCTGATTCTCTTCGTCAAATTTTTACTGCATTCCTGGCAATCAGAAAATCCAACACAGGCAGGCCTTGATAGCAGTTAGAGAAGTTTCAAGAAGATGGACTATCCTTGCCTTCTAGTTGTTTTCTCCTGTGCTTTAACCATTAAGAGCAGGTGGTGGATGGCAATGGCTGATGGAATGCAGTAAGAAATGCTAATGCTTTCATAAGGGAGGATACTAACTCTAGAGAGGCTTGCCTGGGAATGGGGTGGGGGTTCATTTCACTCCTTATCCAAGCACTTTCAGCCTTCTTTTAGGGGTTGTGGTGG
Source organism: Tenualosa thibaudeaui (assembly GCA_027481765.1). Taxonomy (NCBI): domain Eukaryota; kingdom Metazoa; phylum Chordata; class Actinopteri; order Clupeiformes; family Clupeidae; genus Tenualosa; species Tenualosa thibaudeaui. The sequence goes on along the minus strand of JAIFZK010000018.1, from coordinate 7,540,954 downwards.
GTTGACGGGTGGGTGGGCTCTGTTCCTCCCTACTTCTACAACCCCACCACCACCTCAACCCCCTTTTTTCATTCGTTTGTTTTTTTTTTTCATTCTTGTTTTAAGTGCAGAGAGTGCTGAGAGAGGTAGTTACTCTGCCTTGCCTCGTTCCCCACCGCTCTCTGGAATGTTGTTCCTCCCCACGCTCTCGTCTGGCCCCCGGGACGGACCGCAGCAGCAGCCCTCACCCAGCCCGCCAGACACACACAGGAACTGCAGGGTGTATCTCAGCTTCCTCAACCAGCCAGGTGTGCTGGAAAAGGGCCTCTTGACTTTGGACCCGTTTGCCCAGTCACACTTTCTTATTAAGTGCCATTATTATACTGTAATAACATGGTGTTCACATTTAAGCTCAGATAATTACATGTTGGATGTGTATCCTTATGAATTTCTTGTATCAAGTATACTGCCATGCAGAGCACGTGGTATTAGGAAATTGCTTCAGTGTGAAGTTCCTTGTGCTTTTGAACATATTGTAGACGGGGGAAAATCTAGCCAAGTTGAGGTGTGTGCAGGGAGTTCAATTCCACGGTGTGCTAAATCGTCCTCTATTTCAAGATTTCAGCATGTTTATAATGTCTTTTCCCAGACAGTTAATTTTTGACCTTCAGTGATTATTGCAATGCATTACTGTTCCAGACAGTCTATTTAGTGGCGTAAAAAAGTTTTGTGGTTAAACTTTAACTCGTCATAATTCTGCTTTTTTCTCTCTTGCTACTTACCCTCGAACTGCCTCACTACCACTATTTAGACAACATTTTGTGTTCACAAGGCTGTTTATTTTCAATACCACCATTGTCCTTCACACACACACACACACACACACATGCACATGTACACACACACACACACACTCATTCTCTCTCTTTCTCTCTCTTTCTCACACACAAACTCAGTCATTCTATCTGTTTCTCA